>BMAO01032319.1:0-19306 GCA_019973975.1 Trichonephila clavata | reverse complement strand
ACCTCCACCCAGACCTTCCTTTACTATAAATTTCACCTGTAACAAGAAAAAAGGTTTAAGAAATGTATTTGTGAAAAAAGGCGGGAAGCGTATTATACAGACTATCAATTTTCCAATTCCATTAATGTCGCCAAATGCTGTTATCGTTATTATTGTGCTGAATATGCACGGGAACGATTTTGCATTATTGGCAGCATATCGCGTCATTTCATGACGTTTTTTTATTTGACGAAACTAGTCGATATAATGCGTTAAGTAACAATAATGCAATTAAATCTGCTCATTTAATATTTTTCTTAAAACACTTATGCAAAGTTGATTATCAAAATAGGCAGGAAACGAGCTAAGAAAAAGGTTGGTAAGAAAATAATTGCAAAATTGTCCTCATTAGAAAATTAATTAATATTTGTTTCCTGTAAGCATCTCTTAAAACGATATTGAAATAAACTGTTTAAATTTTGACTTATTAAAAACACACACATTGCTCAATCATATGTTTTATCCTCATTATTGTTATTTAAGTATTTAGTTTTTTTTTTTTTGTGATTACTTTTATAAATGTTCTAAATAACTTTCGAGAATTTATTCGTTATCAAATAAGAAGAAAATAATATTCCATTCAAATTGGCTCAAACTTTAAAGTCAAAGCCAAATACTATTAAGACAATGATAACAATTAGAGAACACTACAACACATCATTGTATTATGATTAAGATCGTCAAAGAGCCATTTTAACATTATAACTTATCATTTTTGTTACTCCAAAGTTGGATTGGCAGGGTGCGTTTTAAATCACAAATAATGAAATGAAAAGCATTTTAACTAATTGCACATTGTAACTCTTCTAATTCATACTACTATTATTCAGCGAATTAATAATTTAGTAGATGATATATAAAATATCTTATCAGTTTTATCTTATTTTAAAGAATTAAAGTTATTGCACTTTTGCAAGACAGTTACTTTTTATATATTTTCCGGACAACAAAGAATCAATTTTTATTCTCAAATTAATCTACCTTTAACCCGGCTTTCCTCGCTCCGCATTCACGCGTAGGATATTTCATACACAAGGGTGTTTACATTCTGTTTTTACCGTAATATTTGCAAACAAAGGTGAAAAAAGAAACCATTTTACAAACACAAATGGAAGGAAGCACATTAGGTAAAAACACTATATGTTTGTGACACTTTTCACATGTAAATTTAGTTTTTCTGTCCTTAGGTGAAAGGATTAGGGCATTAAGGGTGCATTTTTTATACACTTCTTTTAGTCTTCGTCGCTAGTGAGTGTAATGTTTTCACTGAATCTTAATTATTTTTTAAAATTTCGTAGAAGCATTGCTTGTTGTTGTTTTTATATATTCTTTACGTTCTTCTGTAAATCGAAATCCAAAACATTTCAGAAATCAGCGTCTGGTTCGAGGCTTAGTAGGTGGTTTCTGAGTACTTAAAATAAGTTGCACATTTACTGTCGCAACGCTCAACAACACAAAAAATGTTGTCATAGGCTAAAGATTCCATTTTCTAGCCATTAAATGTGATGTGGTGATTTTATCAAGGACGATAATTGCTCCCTCAATTAAATTTATCTGTATAGATGTCAATAGAGGAATCATACTTGCTATTATAGAGCTATTATTATATATTATTATACTAGAGGAACTATACTTCACCATTCGATTCTTCCTCATCATCCCCTCGAAGGGACTTTCTACATCCGAAAATATTGCTGTACTATATCTATTAAATTGCTTACATATCACACACATTTCTTCATCATATTACAATAATACGCCATTGCATAAGAAAGATTTAAAGCATGCTCATGCATTTAGAACTGTAACAGCGATTCACGCTCAGGGTATGACATACCCGAAGAAGCGTATCCAAAAATATATATTCAGAATTCGCCTACAAGTTAAAGCCCTCAAAGGATATGACCTTGAAGTCAGCTACACGAAAAGCTATCCATTTTCTAAAAAAGGTTTAGATGGAGTGTTGAAAAAAAGTTAGGCGGTTATGACATACCCTGCGCGTGAAGTGCTGGGTTAAGTATTTATAAAATCGATACAGTCTAAAGAAATAAATATTTAGTATTATATTTAGTTTAAAATATGTAGCACTTAAGTTTTAAGTTCTACCTTTTCTATGATAATTTCTTCGTCATCAAATCCAACCCATTGATTATCTTTATAGGCAAAGGGCCCCATCATGTCTGGATAAGGAGCTTCTAGTTCCCAGTCTTGTTCTTGAATAAGTTGGCAAATCTGGAGAAAAAAAAACAGGTTTCCAAGAATGACAGAATGGTTGTGACAAAAAAATTTAATCATATTTTATTCAGTGTTTACAACATTAAACTGAAATAATTATATTAAAGGATACCTTATAATACATACTGGATGATATTTCTTACTAGATGGGATGGGATGAAAGAAAAAAAATAGCTTCTGAAGAACAATTATTATATTAATTGATTGAACATTTTAATGGTTTATCAGCGGTAATAAAAAAACATTTTTTCTTTGTATCGAAAACCTTTATAAATCCCCGTGCACCGCAAAATATCACATGGGGCTTACAGAAGTAAGTAAGACAAAAGGAAAAAGTGCTGCTTCGCCAAGACAATGCCACAAGTCCATGAAAACGATGGTCAAATTGAAGGAATTGGGCTTCGAATAACTTTTCCCACACATCGTACAGTCCAGATCTAGCCCCAAGTGACAATCGGATGTTTACAGGCCTTAAAAAATGCTACAGGGAAAGATGTTTGCCTCAAATGAAGAAGTGATTGCCGAAGTTGAAGCCTATTTTTTAGGTAAAGACAAATCGTTCTACGAAAAAGGTATTCAAAAATTAGAAGAGCGCTGGGCTAAATGTATCACTTTTAAAGGGGAGTATCTTGATAAATAACGTTCAATTTTTCCTAAAAGTTGTAGTTTTTTTTAGTTAGCCCCGGGACTTATTGAGTGATGTGTTACTGAAAAGGATAGGAGGGAAAAATTAAAGGATAAAAGGAGGATTATACAAATATTTGCAAATAAATTTACAGAACTTTTCACAAGCACTTCCTGGTGGAAATAAATTACTGAAAATTCAGTGGCTAGTTTGTATTAATGCCATTGAGAGCCAATCTTAGGATCTTTCTTTCTTTGACTAACTTGGAACACACACACACAGAAGGAACACATGTATATTTTCCTCCTCACTACAATATTACAATTTCAGAAAGATGACTGAGCGAAATTAAAAATTTGATCAAATATCTTTTAAAGTTACCATGAACAGTGAGAAATTGGGTTATTTTGTGATAAGGTATAAAAATGATGACATGACAGTCTCTTACTAATTGTTGGGGGAAATTTTTTTTTTGCTAAGCTGCCTTTATTTGAAATGGGATATTCTTGGTTCTAAGACATCGCCATTCTTTCTTTCGTAATCTTCTTGTAAAAGGATTTAGGAATATTAGCGGCAATGTCAGTTTCATGCTTGGTGGTAACCTTTGCAAGCCAACCGGCCCGATCATTTCCAAAAACGACCCGTGTGTCCGCAAACAAATGCAAAAATTATCGAGATGTTTTTACCTTTCAGGCTTTTAAGTCGCTTTGGGATCTCGACGATTGTATTGTTAGACGAAGAAATAGATTCTTCAGAGATTCCAAGGATGAAAGAGAATCGGTATAAATGAGGATATGACACTATTTTGTTTACTGGTCCATTTAATGGTGAAGTTTAAACATAAAAGTTCAGCTACAAAAACTGTGCATTCATCACGAATTCTAAATTGAAAGTATAGACACACATTTGGGGGCGTGAATCTTTTTGACTGACTCAAATATTTTTAAAATTTGAAATTGCATGTGATACAGAAACTTTTTTACTGTCTTTTTTTACTTAGGATTCCAAAACAATTCAGATATATTTAAAAACTAATTTATAGGTAGAAGTTAATATTTATTCTTGAATACATTCTAATTTCTTTATAACTGTATAATAAAAAGTATTGGTGCAAAAAAAAATTATGCAACCATAACTTGAATGCCCTTTTTTTTTTCCGATTCAATATTTTTTGATAAAACTAGTTTATAAATCATTTATCAGATACTAATGTTTGGTTTTTATGAAGACTATTCTATATTTATTTGATGTACACTGACGAAAAAAGAAATTCCAGCACCAAGAAAAAATTATGGTAGAGTAATGAAATTTGCTGATGCAATTGTCTAGTTAACACATTTAATAGATTAAATTTTCAAGATCACGGTTAATTTAAGCTCAAGAAAATGTATTTCAAATGTGAAATGCTGTTACATTAATAGCCGGTGTAACCTCCAGAATTTTGAATTCAATCCTGCATGCCATATAGGTGCTGAATGTTAGTTTATGGTATGAAGTTCCATACTTGTACTTTTTGAGTCAATATTGGAATGGTCTGAGCTGGCTGTTGATGATGCTGGAGTTGTCGTCCAATGATATCCCATACGGGCTCAATTGGAGACAAATCTGGTGATCTCGCAGGTGAAGGTAACTTATCAACACTCTGTAGAGCACATTGCGTTACAGCAGCAGTGTGAAGGCGAGGGTTATGTTGAAAAACTCCCCCTTGAATTCTGTTCATGAATGACAGTACTATAGATTAAATTACCAGATTGACGCACAAATTTGCCATCAGTGTGTTTAGGATAACCACGAGTGTGCTCCTGCTGTCATAGGAAATTGCTCCCCAGACCATGACTACAGATCTAGGTCCAGTGTGCCTAGGCCGAAGACAGTTTGGTTGTAGGCGTCCCCTTGGCTTCCTTCTGACCAACACATAGCCATTACTAGCACCAAGACAGAACCTGCTTTCATCAGAAAACACAACAGACCTCCACTTTGTCCTCCAGTGAGCTCTGGCTTGACACTACTGGTGTCGCAGACGGCAATGGCTTGGAGTCAGTTGAATACACGCTTCAGGGCGCCTTGTTCGGAGCTGTCCTTGAAGTAACCGATTTCTAACAGTTCGTTGTGTCACTGTGGTACCAACTGCAACTCGAATTTTTTCCCTCTCAGTAGTATCACATGGCCTCCAAAAACTCTGTCTTCTTTAAGCAGTACCATCCCTTGGCCACTGCTCCCAACAATCAAGTGCAGCGAATATAATCCGGGCAAGTCTTTCTGTAATGAAGGTGGAAAGAAAATCTCTCTTCTCGTAACCCTATTACACGACCTCGTTCAAACTCAGTGAGCTGTTGATAATGGCTTCTTCGTTTTCATAACGGCATTCTTGGCTAACATCAACTCAATACGTCAAATTCACTGATAAATAACGCTCACGAACTTTACAGTACCCATTTAAAGCAACCCTAATTTGTAAATTCTGACAACTACTAGAACGCAAACGAGAAATGTGAATCGATGTCATCTTTTAGATGTATAAACACGCCTATCAAATTTCGTTTAATTAACACAAGTCTTTCTGGGTGTTGGGATTTTTTTACGTCAGGGTATTTTTTCAATACTTTGTTGCTTTTCAAAAGCAACAAACTGTCAAGCGTGGCGGCGGAAGAAGCAGACGCGCACTGTTATTGTTTTAAATAATCTATTAGGTATCAATACGGAAATATATTAACAGTACTAGAGAAACTCGTTAGATGAATATATCTTGTGCTGAGAAATGTTGAAGTATAATATTGTTTTACTTACTAATCAAAGAACTGTTTGTTAAATTACCATTTAACGTGTATGAACATATATTTGAAGGAAGAGATCATTTATAATCTATAATAATACCAATTGAGCAATTGTGTGTGTGTGAGAGAGTTTTTTTCTTAAGGAGTTACATAGTATATTAATTATACATCTGTGTAATAATATTACTATTACTGATCAGTTGTTTGTGTTCTGCTTTAAAGAGACCTTGAGTACGAATGTACTTTTAGAATCTTGACTAATTTCGTCTAATCGTTTCTTGTTTTATTTTAACTACTACTGTTAAGTGGTTAATTCCAACAATTGAAACGATATACATTAACTAGATTAGCCTCTTTAAAACCCTTATTTCTCCAAGGCCGTTATAACGCATAAGTACTGAAGTTGTCAATTCTTTCAGTCGAAAAATATTTCTTTTAGGTGCTAATTCATCTCTTTATTAACTTACCTCATAATACGCTAGATAACCTTTTTCTCTTGTAGCCTCTCCCTGCTCTCCAGGTCCATCAGCTGGTGATCCTATGTCCGTTTCATCAGGATCCGAAAGTGTGTAGGACCGACCATAAGTAGGAATACCAACCACCAATTTCTTAGGATCAGCTCCTTTCTTGATGTAGTATTTCACTGACCATTCCTGAGGGAAGAAAACATTTGTGTCTGAGGGTACACAGGTTAATTATTATTTTTTTTGGTAAGGTTCAAAACACGAATATCTCCTAAATAAGTGATTTAATGTTTGCCCCTCATACAGCAGTATAGAATGTGACCATTTTGAAAGAAACAGGGCTATGGGACGAATTTTCAAGTGATTCAGGGCAAAATGATCGAAAAGAGTGATGGAAGGATGAAGTGCTGCGAATTCGAATCCTATATTTTACTAAAAGATGTTTGTGTGGAATACTACACGTCGAAGTATTTTGTTGTTGTTTCTTATCCCACTTGATCGACAGAAACATCTAAATCAAGTCCGTGAACCCATGCATTTTTAGACATTGAAGAACTGTAGTAGGACTTAAGAGCAGCTGGCTCTTATGGCAACCGATACAAGACAAGATGTGGGCAGGAGCGGCTTGGGTCACATTGCAATTCGGACAAGGAGGGTAAACTTTAAGACTCTCCAGATGCCGTTGAGCTCGGGTATGTCCACTGCGAAGCCTAGCAAGAGTAGTTTCACATCTCCCCTACTGCTTGTTCCAAGCAAAGCAGCACCAGGACGGTTTCCTTCATACCATTCATGTACGCGGACCTGTCTCCAAGAGGAACTGATACCTTGTTTGACCCGGGTAGCAATCTTAAAAAGTAAGGTCATGTGTAGAACCTTTATGACTGCCCTCAAGGGCCATACCATTTGCAATCTCATTCCCGCAGACATTCACGTGTGACGGCATCCACTGAAAAAAGATCTTAACATTGGCATTCAAGCTATTTAATAGCTGGATAATAATCGTTGTCGTTCTGTTTGTTGTTTTTGTTTTTTCGAGGCATTTTGAATCCAACTAGACCTTAAAACTCTTATGTTGAATGATATTTAATGTTGAAGTACTATGTGCTGAATCAAATATTCTTTTCTTCTTGCGTGAAATAAATTTAGAGCTGTAAAACTCGTTACCAGTAGCTCAATTATAAATTTTTAATGCAATCAAGTATTAATAAATTATAATCAAAATACAAATCTAATTTAGTGTCAATAATTAATTAAAAATATTCAAATTTCCTTTAAGTCCTTAAATCCTAGAGTACTACCAGCCCCCGAATGAAGAGTTCATGTTCGACCTATTCGAAACAATCATCGAAACTTCAATATTTAGAATTTTTTATATTACTCTACAAATATGTCAAACACCCTTCCTAAAAGTAACCGACTACACATTTCTAGAAAATCTACCTAAAAATTGGATTTTTGAATAATTTTTTGTCGTTTTTTTATAGGAGTATTGTCAATTATAAAAAATATTAAAAATATAATGTTTTTTGAAAAAATAGGAGATTTTTTCCCCCCGTAAATATTAATGAAATTTATCCAAACGATTAACGCTCTGTGCAAAATTCTAAAACAGCAGTCTTATTTTTCGGGTCTTATTTACGTCTATACCAATCAAACAGCAGTCTTATTTTTTGGGTCTTATTTACGTCTTATACCAATCAAAACAGCAGTCTTATTTACGTGTTATACCAATATCATCCTATTCTATCGAATCAAAAAATGTTGCCAATTGCCGCAATAAGAAGCCAATAATGGAAAACATTCCTGCGCAAGTTCTAACATAGTAATAATAACAATGGCAGCATTCAGCAACATTTTTTGATTTGGCGATGTCTTTTTGTTTGCCGTAATTGGTCGATCGTATAATACGAAAATTCCTTTTTTTTTTCCTTTGCACACGTTATATAATAGAATGATGAATGAAACAATTCAAAATCTACGAACAGTTTTTAAATGCAAGTAAATTACGGCTAAAAATATGTATAAATATGCATTTTTTCAATATTTATACATGTAGAAATGACGATAATTAGTAAAATTAACATGATAAATGTACTACTGAAAATGGCGCCTTTATGATTTTAATGTAGTTCCCGGATTGCTAAAGAAATACCGCTATCCATTACGATTAAAAATAAATCTACCAAAATTAATATTGAGTATTATTTATCACAGGAATTCACATCATTTTCTTTTTTAAAAGAATTCCCTGAAATTAGAACAACCGATCATTTTTATTGCAGTTAATTATGGAGAATCTGTATATGTGTGTGACACATTTTCATTCAGCATATCGAATATATCAAAAATAGATATACATTATAGGAACATCAAATAATGTTGGTTAATTTAACTGTTAACCAATCAATTTTTTTTAAAAAATTACTTACTATGTTTAACAATCTGTTAGGATCCCAGTCTTCTAAATCTGGCATTTCTTTCAGAGGTGCGTGATGATTGGTCAATGGTTCATGAGCAGTATGATAATCGTATGTCAACATGTTAAAGAAATCTAGATTTCTGTAATTATACGAAATTATATAAATTATCAGCCATTTATGACATAGAGAGTTTTCCTTAGTATTAGGAAATCCTACATGGAATGTGATAAAAATAACTTATTTTCTAATATAAATATATTTTAGTTCCTATATTTGAAAACATAATATTAAGTATTCATGTAACTTTTTAAAAAAAGCTACTATTTTATTACTACTATTATAAATGAATTTTATTACAATTTTAAAATGCTTGTTCTTCCATATAGAGAAGCTATATATTATATATATTTAACTCTTACGAGACAAACGATAATATTTCTGATTTAAAAAAGTATGGAATTTTTTTTTAAAATATTCCATTTACACAACATTAAACTGTCTATTTGCTTTTCGAATTTATTCTGAAGCAATTTGAAGTAAGTTCATTAATTAGACTATTAAATTAGAATATTAGAATTAGTTCACATCTGTGTTGGAAACAATGAAATATTGGCAGACGATTTCTAGTTTTTAAAAGAATTATTTTAATGAATCATTAGATTAATTAATTTAATTATTCTTATTTAAATAACAATTTTATCGCATGTATATGTTATAAAAAACAAATTTAAATTATTATAAATATATTAAAAATATGTATTTTAAAATTTTTTTGCATATAACATGCTATTGCCTGGTTAAAATGCGTATGGTTTCACCATAAGCAATTCTAAATATTCCTATTTTTATTAAAATCGCACAAAATCTAAACATAAGCATCGAAATTTACAGAGATTTAAATTAATTTTTTTAAAAAATATAACTAAGTCACACAAGAATTAAAGAACGTAAAAACAATTTTCAATGTTTACTTGGAGAGTACTGGTACATCAAAGCCCTTATCAATATACTGTTGTCCAGCTGGAACAGCCATAGTTAGTAGAAGTGTCGACTTTCCACTTGGAACATTTTCAGAATCAAATGCTTCTCTCAATTCCTATTTAAAATGCATACAAAGTAAATACAACAAACTAATACATTTTTAGCTAAAAGTGTAGATATACTAACTTTAAATTAAACTCAATCGAGATTTACCACACTTAAATTTTAAGGTTCCTTTCAACCAGCCATTTTGAAAACGTTAACTAAAAAAGATAATTCGAAGGGGAAGAAAATTCTATTTTTCACCTCAAATTACTATATTTGTTTAAATATAATAAATACATTTAAAAAAAGTAAAATATACTGAAGATTTCTATAGAATAAAATTTTTTCAATTGTGATAATTAAAACGTTTTGATTGCATTTTATTTATTCTTTTAGGGAGATGTAAGTTCCATAGGATAAACATCACACTGTGTAATAGATAGCTTTAAAGAGGCTTTCGCGTATACCGCCATTTTCAAATAGTGAATGAAATATTAATTCTGGGGAATTCTACTTACTCTTTAAAACTAGACCACTACAATTATCGAAATTTAATAAAATGTATTCGAAATAACAAAAGATTTTGTATGATTTTTCATTTTATAGAGTACTTTTATATTTATTCTAGCAATTTTTCTGTGTTTTTCAGATAAAAAAAAATTATTTGCTAAATCCTTAGAACAACGCAACCAAAAAAAGCTCTCCGGGATTTAAAAATCTTTTCGGCATTTTTTTTTTTTTTCTTTCCATTTTCAGTTTATCTGCAGAATGTGAAATGTGTTAGCCGTATGTTTTGTGGAATAAATCTTTTTCATTTGCACATTTAAGAAACATAATATCATCATGACATAATTTTAAATTTATTATTAAATAATGTAATGTTATATTATAAATTATGGATTGCATAAGATGGAAATCTGTGTAGAGGAAAAATATAATGTATAATCATATGAAAAATATAATTTATTATCTAGAATGGCATCATCTAAGTAACGAATTCATAGTTTCAGGAATTCATAATTAGAAGTTTTCAAATGATAATGTAAATCTTATGTATTATTCGATAACAAATAATATAAATAATTTCTGCTGTACGGAGAAGGTGATACCATAAAGCATTGCTTAACCCTAATTTCGCTGGTCTAATTCAGCTACAGCTTTAGGAACCGTAATAGGTATCCATTTTAGTCCAAAGACTCTTTTTGGTATCTTCAATTTTAATACTTCAATTTCCTGTTTTGTATGTTTTTATCCAATTTTAGTACAATATTCTTTTGCGCTATTTGTTTTCTTGATACGTTTCTTAGAATCCAATTTCTTTCTTTTTTGGCCTAGTAGATAGCACAATTTTGTCACTTTTATGTCATATATATAAAGTCATACTTATATATTCACTTTTTTATTATTTTGTCATTTTGGTATATATATGTATATATGTATATATATATATACCAAACGATCACGTAAAATTTTTTATGATATTTTGCATTTGCATAACCCTGAATAAAAAGATATCCCAAACTGTTATCGCAATCATGAAATTGTGTTGTTTCTAACATGCAAGTGAAAGAAAGATTATTACTCTAAGAATATAAGTGAATAGTCTTTTCAAACTCTTCACTTGCTTTCACTCACTTAAGGTATCCGACTACCCTAAAACTGTGAATTTTGCCAAAAATTGCCAAATTTTTTTATGATTTTATTTTATGGGCCATCTTATTAGTTTTATAAAAATACCAAGTTTATCATTTTCCGTTTACTAGAACAAAAACTACAAGTGTTTTAGTAAAAGCAGATGTCATTACTTTAAGCAAGATGTCATTCTTTAAAACGCGTTTTACTCGAAATGGGGTTTTTAAAAAAATGCTCAAACGGGGACAGCGATTGCTCAAAAAGTTTTGAACATAATCAACTGAAATATTTTCTGTAAGTTCTGTATAATAGTAGAATTGTTTTAACCATCAGATTTATAAATCACTGTTTTATTACAAAATTTACAGTCCCTTAACTGTCTTTTTAAGCATTTTCATATAGTAACCGAGATAAAGTGCTCTAGTTTTTGTAAAAAAGAAAATCTCTCTTATCCTGAAGGTCATTTCAAAATTGAATAATGTAGCAACACATTAGATTGAAAAAATTGTTCATAAACCTTTGGTGCAGAATGGGCCGCGTTTATGCTATTTTTTGTCAATTTTTACCTATTTTTTCCCATTTTAGTAATAATAATTTCTTTTTCTCTTCTTAATTTTAGCACATTTTTCTTAAAATGCACTAAACAAATCTAAAAATAACAACAAAAAAAATCCCCATATCTCCTTTTTTTAAAAAAAAAGTTGTCGCAACCAGTCAGATACCTTAATCATGTAGAATTTTTTTTTTTCTTTTTTTTTACCACACACACATTGCCAGTTATAAAATAAAAACTAAATTTATATTTCATCAAATAATTATTATTTTACTTATTGATCAAATATTAAACTTTTAAGCAGTAAATAGACAATAATTCCATGGTTCTCATTTACTGTGCATTTTTAGAGAGAATTCTGGTTTTTAATCTTATGAAGTTTTTCATTACCATCTCAAATATAGAACGTCGTACATACTGGAATGTTACTAAATGTGTACGAAGAAAGGGAAAATAACGAAGGAATTCTGCATGTTAACTTACTACCTCTCTACTTTTGGAAACATTTTTAAATATATTTCAAGATTTTGCTTGTAAGTGTTCGAATGTTCTTACAAAATAATGAAAAACAATTACCAAATTTGGTATGAAATTCAGTTGGAACTTTAATAATATTTTTTTCCTGTATGTGTGTGTGTTTTGGATGCTTTTTATTGAATTCTAATCAATACAG
This sequence comes from Trichonephila clavata, assembly GCA_019973975.1. NCBI lineage: Eukaryota > Metazoa > Arthropoda > Arachnida > Araneae > Nephilidae > Trichonephila > Trichonephila clavata. The sequence goes on along the minus strand of BMAO01032319.1, from coordinate 6,865 downwards.
TTGCTGAGATTTGAGAAGATAAAAAAAAAAAATCACGAGAACTAAATATACATTAGGGAAATAAAAATGTTCCCGTAAAATTCATAGAAGCCTTAAAAATTACAATAAATTTTAAAAATAAAATATTCTAGTAAAATTACAAAGGCAATTGTTAAGCAATTCTAATTCCAAGGAATTTTTTAAGAGAAGCTAGAAGATACCAAACTTAGTTTTCCGCAAATTGCATCGCAGAGCTCAGGTGCCTCCCTCTGGGGAGGAAACTTGATGTCAAAATTATATTTTGGCGGTTGGTATCCTCTTATATAGTGCCGCACTAAAGAGTGATACGTAGTACGGGACTTAGACGGGGAACGTACTAAATTTGAAATGGTAATTACAAATCCCAATCTCATTAGAAAGAAATGTTTGGCAAATTTCTACAGATAGTAATAGTGGTGAAAGATTAACGGAAATATATTGTGCAAAAATCCACTTTAACATTAGAGCTTCCCAAAAGCCTGTTGAGAAAATATTAATAATGTTTTTCAATGTGCCCTGCAGTTTTTTTTAAAAAATATTATTGATTAAAACTACAATTTACGTACTATACCATCGATCAATTTTGTCGAATCAAAATACATCGCCAAATGTTGCGATATGCTGCCAATAGTGAAAAATCTTTTCCTAACTAGCTCAAACACAAACATAACGAAGGCAGCTTTTGGCAACATTTTTCGAATTGGCGACTTCTTTCAATTTGGCAAAATTGTGTTACAGTATAATACGTAAGTACCTAGTTTTTTTAAACATCCTTTTATTAATAATAGATCTAATGTATTCAGCATTTTCAAATAAGAAATATAAGTCTGTAATTTGTATAAAAATAAACTAATCCATTGGTATCTATAAGAAAATATTTTATAAAGATAATATAAAACCGAAATTCGAACTTAATAACTAAGTGTCCGGCAAAAATTCAAAGCCGTATAAGAGATTTCATCATACCTATAAAACTTAAGAACTTCTCAATCTGAATTAAAATCTAACTTTCCCCACGAGAAATAATTTTTGCTTCAATTGCTCCTCCCAGTGAAGGAATGCCCCTTCGAATCTTCATTCCACTAAATTCATTTTAAGCAGCCATATTTTGTGTTTCCATTTATTAAAAATTAAAGCAAGCTTTTGGTTAATGTTTTGCATCAATAATCTAGATTCATTACATAATTCGGTCAATGTTCCACATAAAAACAAAATCCTAATTACGAAGATCTAATTCTCGAACACCCCTTCTGGCTGTTGTACAATTTTAACGACTTTAAGTTTACGATTAACTATTTTTTGTTTTAATTATTCCTGTTTTATGGGAAGAAATTAGCGCACCACAAGCAGAGGACAGAGAATAAGAATTTCGGATTTCTTTCTTTTTTCGCATATTTTAGTCCGCAATGTCGTTTTACCTTGACCAGTTTGGCGTAACCTTGTTTGTCGTCGTCTTGTCCACCGTCCCGAAATCCTGGATACTCCCAGTCCAGATCCAGGCCGTCGAATCCGTGCTTTCTCAGAAAGCTCACGGCGCTGCGGACGAATCTTTGACGGTCAGAGCTCGACTCGACCATTTTTGAAAACCTGTATTTGAAAAAAGTAAAAGAGAGAAAAGTTTGTAACAAATATAGTTATGTACTGTGCGACGTATTAAGAGGTTAGAAAGTTTAATTTGACCATAACATTAATTCAAATTTTTAACTTCTTTATTGGTATTTCCATAATTGAATATTTTCTGGTAAAACTTGAATATAGGAGAATCTGAAACGGATTTTGAAAAAGCGTATAAACAAATACTTGTTCTAATATTTAGTATCAGTTGAATTAGAATAGGCATATAAAATTGTTTAAAGATTATTATCACAATAAAAATTATTTAAACGTAATTTTTTGGCAAAAAATAAAGAAAGAAGGACATACAGTGAAAGTCGCTTAACACGAAACCTAAGGGACTGAAATATTTTTTCGTGTTAAAAGTATTTCGTGTTAAAGGGTATTGAAAAAAATATATATTAATAAGTTTATTGGAGTTTATTTTATTTACATAGATATTTATATATGCATATATTTAGTTAAAGTCAATAAAACAAAAACATTTTTAATAGCTTAAGGAATTAAAAACAAAATTTTTACATTTTTTGAAAAGCGAAACATTTTTAGAGTTTTTGGAAAATAATCTGATATTTTTCTGTTCATTGTCTTTTTTAGAATCAAATTCTCAAAGAATTGTTCGATGTCGTCCATTTTGTTATTCATTTCAACATTGGAATATGCGTCTAAATAACTGCCCATGCTGTTCATGACGCTCCTCATTTCGGGTGATGTGGGAACAGGAGTTGCACTGTTCACTTCAGTTTTCATTGTCGAAATCTGCATCAACGATATTTTTTGAGCTTTCAACAAACTCCAAAACGTCTTTGTCTGCATAATTGGGGTTGTACACACTTTATAATCATCTAATGCAATAAATCCTTCTGATAATACAATATGACAGTCAAATCCAGTTGTTGTTTTTGTATTTTGTTCAGTTCCAGAAGAAAAATCTTTTCGTGTTAAGAAATTTTCATTTCGTGTTAAAAGAAAAAAATGCGTGAAAATACATAGTAGTTTGTCGGGACCGATGTGTCATTTCGTGTTAACCGATATTTCGTACTTTGCGTTTTCACGTTAAATTGAGTCGTTTCATTGTATTTCCAAACTACTCTATTTCAACCTTCTATGAAAAAAACTTCTATAATAATATTTTGCCTATATATATACGTAAGATTTCTGTACAGAGCCTGAACTAAGGTTTTTGTAATATATAATTTAGAAGGGATTCATTCATATATATTTAGTATACCTCGGAGTAGAAAATTTCAACATAAAACACACCAGCTATTATTTCAATCGATCGTGATTCAGAAAATAATGTAAATTTTTCGTAAAACTTAATTCGAACCCTGTGTGTATAAAAGTCCAATCCATCTCTCTCTCTCTCTATATATATAAGCAAAATGTTATTATTACAGAATCATTTTTCATAAAAGGAAGATGTTTTGAAAATATGTTGCACTCTTTTCCTTTTTGCCCCAAAAATTGCATTTAGGTAAATTTATAGTAATATTCTCAAACAAATTTTATATGCATATTTTAATTCAAGTAACCCTATATATCAAAGCAACTATTTATTTATATGTTTTTTCATAATTACTATTCATGAAAATTTAGCATCGGGACTATCCGCGTACCTCCTAATAATTCTCTTGGGGAAAATCTTTCTTTAAATATTATTCAACTAAAAACTTTCTCCCGAAAAAAGAAGACACGGTCTATGCAAATTATGTGGAGTATTTAAGCATTAACTTTCGGGTGGGATACATATATATAGAGAGAGAAAGGTTAGAAGCTAAATGATAGCAGTGAGGATTAGCATAAGGTAATAGAAAGCTAGACGAAAGTGTTCAGTAGATTATGCGCTTAATATTTAAGATTGACGATTTGTCAATTAGATATTTACATCGAATTATCATTGACTTGAAGTACACTGCTGGCCACCGTAAATGCAACACCCTGAAGGAAGCACGCAAATAACATGAAATTTACAACATGCATTAGCGGAGGTGAGATATACAAAGGATTAGAATTTCGGCGCAGACACACATCACGCACTCCTGTGGCGCCACCTCAAAGTGCTAATTTAAGGCTTGGAGATTTCGACGATTTCAAGTTCGGCAATTGTGTTTTTCTTGTGGTTTTTTCAAAAAAAGATCAGTTATGTCTCGTAGAAAACAGCGATCAGCTTTTGATCAAGTATCCGAGTTCGACAGAGGAAGGATAGTGGCCTACCGAGATTGTGGATTATCTTTCAGGGAAATCGGTAGTCGTGTTGGACGAAACCAAACAACTGTAATGCGGATATGTGACCGTTGGATGCAGGAGGGTACGACGGACCGACGTGGTCGATCACATCCCCCTCAGTGCCCCACATCAGGTGAGGACAGGCAAATTGTGCGCATGGCAGGGACGGATCACTCAGTCACATCACGAATCATAGCACAGCACATTGAGTCTGTAACGCTGTAACGCATCATTCAGTGTCTGCGCGTACCATTCGACGCCGTTTACAGAAGAGTGGTCTGTCCGCAAGACGTCCATTGCTTGGTCTACCCTTGACGCAGAACCACAGACGTCTCTGCCGCCAATGGTGCGATGAAAGAAGGATGTGGGCGGCAGAATGGAATGAAGTTGTCTTTCCTGACGAGTCACGTATCTGTCTGAAACACCACGATGGTCGGATTCAAGTCTGGAGACACCGTGGAGAGAGGAGGCTGAACAGCTGCGTTATGCACCACCACACTGGTCCTGCACCGGGTATTATGGTATGGGGTGGTATTGGATATCACCCTCGCACTCCTCTAGTACGCATTGCCGGTACTTTAAACAGCCAGCGCTACAGCTCCGAGGTGTTGGAGCCAGTTGTCCTTCCTTACCTTCAGGGCTTGGCCACAGCCATATTTCAACAGAATAATGCGCGACCACACGTGGCACGTATTGTCCAAAGGTTCTCCGTCAATCACCAGATTGAATTACTTCCCTGACCGACTCGCTCTCCAGATCTTTCGCCGATAGAAAACATGTGGTCCATGGTTGCTCAACGATTGACCCAGATTACACCCCTAGCTGCCCCACCTGATCAACTTTGGCAACGTGTGGAAGCTGCTTGATCTGCTGTACCCCAAGAACACATCCAAAGTCTCTTTGAATCAATGCCGAGGTGTGTGGCAGCGGTGATCTCCAACAATGGCGGCTACTCTGGCTACTGATTCTGGCATGAACCACACTTCACAGAAGTCTGTAAATTTAATCACTTGATACTTGGTCAACATGTTATCTACTACAAAATAAATTTTTTGTGCTATCTCTTGTCTTTCTTGGTGTTGCATTTACGGTGGCCAGCAGTGTAGTTTAACTTTGAATGTAGCTTCAATAATTAGTATTTGTACGGCTAAGACATTCCTAAATTAAGTTATTAAATGTATAATTAAATTTACTTATATCGCCTTCCTCGCTCTTGCACCCATAATTAGTTTACGGTGCATTTCCTAATCTTGGGTTGTTCAAGTTTGTTAGGTTATTGTGAATAAATTGTGTTTTTTTTTTTTTTTTTTGATTATGGTAATCTTACTTCAACTCTCCTACACTGATGTTTGGGTAGCCCAACCATCACAAGCTCTTGTTTACTGTAGTAACTAAAAAACCTATTACGAGTTATGATATTGTAACGAATAAAATAGTTGCTTAAAATAGTTAAAATAACTCATATCTGAATGTGTAATACGTTAAGATTACTTTCTGTTGTATTTAGTTTATGATAAAATTGTAATATTCGCAAGCAATGCCGTCCCTTACATTATAATGGCGTTCTAATAAAAACTGGGTTGCGAAATATTATTTTGGGTGACCAAATTTGGCTATCGCATGAATGCTTCTGGAAAATTCTGGTGAAATATATTCATATCACAATCTATGACGTAAGCGAATTTTTCGAAAAAGAGCTAAAAGGCAGCCGCGCAGACTGTAAATAGCAGTCGCTCGCTAAAACTGTGTCAGTATTACTTTAGCTGTTGAAGACTTCAGTTGGAACGATGGAGCTATTGCTTGCGAATAATCTTTATCATTAAGTATTTGTATTTTAAAACACTGATAGTTATGTCAGACCATTATATGTGTAAAGATCTTCTGGGATTTATTTTTGTGAATTTTGTTGCCATATCCTATGCTTTACGGAATGTTTTGTCTGCATTAAATTAAGGAACTGTTTTCCTTTTTGAGATTGATAGCATAAAAATCCACGAATCCTGATCTAGGTAGCAATATTCATGTTAATTGTAATGTATTACCTTCTTGAAATTCGAAAAAAAAACTCAAAGCAGTCCAGGGAAGATTTAAAAACTAAAAACTGGTATTGAACCATTCATTTACCTTTAGATCCCTCATTCCATCCTCCAATGGCAATCATGACCTTTAGTTTCGGATTGTATGTTTTTAAGTTCGTAAATTTCTGGTAGTTACCTAAAAAAAAAACAAGTTAAAAAATATTTTTAAAAAACCTTGCTTACTTTGTACTTTTACGTACGTACTAAAACGTACTTTTACATTGATATTTGATACAGAAAAAAATAATAATAAAATTATTATCGCAAAGAAAAAAATGTTTTGAATATTTATATGCATTTTGTAAGCATGCAAATATATTAAGTTTCTAAAAAATTCATAATTCCATTAAAGCTCTTGTTTAATGTAAGTATTTAATTCATGATGTGAATATGAATGAGGACCAATGAATGATGTTCCATGATGTTCAACCTATGAGAATTTTAATTATATCTCTTAAATCTTGGTTATTATATTTAGTACAATGCAATAAAATGTATACCAAAGAAATAAAAAAAAGAAAAGAAAAAGGTAGGTATTTTTATCGGTTTACTTTATCCATCTTTTTTTCTTTTCTTTTTTTTTTTTGAAGATATTTTTGTATACTATCAGATAAAAAAATACTTTTTTAAATAAAAAAAATGTAGGAACAAAAGCAATTTTGTTAGAAGCTTTAATTATTATTATTATCACCTAACAAAATGCGTACTATTACATTAAATAAGAATTTTTTTATTTCTAATGTAGCTGGCAATACAAAGACAAGAATATTTATGCCATACAGAGATCCAAAATTAAAATACAGTAATAATGCAATATACAGGGTGGTTCCGAATTCATGGTACGAACTTGAATGGTAGATACAGGACATTGTAACAATCATTTATTCTATAGGAATGTATGGGACCAAGTGACGCGGTGAGGCACA
>BMAO01032318.1:0-107425 GCA_019973975.1 Trichonephila clavata | reverse complement strand
GATATCTAGTTAAGGGCGAAAGAGGGTATTCTATTACCCTCCCTTCTGAATACAAAAGAAACCAGTCAAGCTATTGATGTTTCAGGACTGTAATAGGACCCATGCTGATTTGAAGGCTGTTTAGAGGGGAAAGCAGTGCGTGACCGATAGATCGGCCAGCGCCGTCTTTTAAGGGTATGTTCCTTCTGGCCGCTAGATGGGCCAGCCGTCCTCAAAAGGTTAATAAATGTGATACGTACTATATGATAAGAGTATTCACACATTGTATGCAAGTATCAAAATTATGTACAAACAATTAAAGTATATCTATAGTATATTTCATAGATTTATTGTGAAATAATCACCAAGTTAAGTTATGTTTAATTTCTCTTGGATATTTTTGAATGTTAATTTGATGATTTTTTTTTGTTGCTGGAAAAATCTTTAAATATTAGTTCTTTCATGAGAAATATATGTTATCAATTAATTGCAAACAATGTATATTTTACATACATTTTAGGAATCTTTTTAACCCTTCAGGGGCAGGATTTTTACATTTTGAAATTACTTTTTAATTACTGATTTTATGAGGTTAAATAGTCCCATAAATATCATAAATAAAATTTTAAAAAATTAGCTGTGCCCTTTTGAAAGAGAGTGAGTTCCCATCTGTGATATTTAAAAAGAAAATTCCACTTGCCTTTACTTACTGGAACATATCATGAAATATGTCTGTGTACAGCTTTATAATTTTATATTTTAATACATGATAGTTATATACATTGAAATAACCATTTATAATTACTTTTTTTTCTCAAGACAATACATATGTGTTTAGTAGATTGAATATGGTTTGAAAATTATGATGAATGAAATGAATAAATAAATCAGTCAAATCTATGCATAAAAATTAAATGTTAATTTTATGAAATTTCTGGGAGCAGAAATGTCTTTGAAATATAAACAAGCCAACATTACATGTTTTGCTCATCCACTAAGTCCTTTGGGGTTTTTTCTTTTGTGCTGCATAAACCAACCTTTAAGTTTTGCATTTTTATTGCACTGTGCTCAATGTTTGGGAATTTTTTTTTATCGGTAATGGAAAATCTCTTTTTACCACTTGGCTAGGGAGAGAGCAAACAAAATATCTGTGTTTAGCCAGAGTGTTTACAAAGTGAATAGTGTGAGTATAATTTTAATGCTCAAACAATTGCTGGTTGCATAATGCAACAAACAAGTATAAATGCTGTAAAAAGAGTGTTTTATAACAGTTTCTTCAGAAATAGTGATTTGTATATAATTTGAGAACTGTAAGTACTATAACATGTAAAATATTTAATTTTTAAAAATATTTTTGGAAAAAAGTATGAAAACATAAGTCAAAAGGCTGTTTTTTTTTGGTTTTAATGATCAATAACTGTGTTATACTGAGTTTAAGGTCTTTGAGTAGTAAGTAGCATACAATTTTCTAAGTGTATTTAAAAAAATAAAAATGTGGTTGTGTGAACCTTACAATTAGAGCCACTGAACAGGTTTAAACTTTTATTTCAATTCCTACTATTAGTTCACTCTCTCCTTATATATATTTAAAATATATATATATAAATCTTGTTCAAATTTTCAATCATTAATAAAATACTTTATATTCATCCATTCAAGTTCAAATACATTTTTTAAACCTTGTGGATGACACTTGATCCACATCAGTGGATGGCACTTGATGTTTTTTCAGTTTTTTTAAGTATTAATTCATTCATTAAATTTTATTTTTTAATTTTAAATTTATTTTTCATTGTTTTTGTCAAAGTTACAACTGGCTGCAACAGATTATGCCAGTACATTTTTCTAACCAAGCAGGAATTGACTTTAAAAAAAAATTATATCACTTGTTTATAAGTGTAATTTGATGTGTTTTCTTTGTTTAATATGTATGTTTGATAATTTCAAAATTGTCTCTGTAATATTTAAATAAATAATAATATATGTTAATGAGATGTTGGGAAATCAGTCAAGTCATAAACCAATGGGTTAAGAATCACAATTGACTTTAGTTACAGTTTGCCAGAAAGTAGGTACTACTCATTCCTTGTACCAGTAAAAGACGATAAACAGGCCGTCTCGATTTGTATTCACATGTTTAAAGGTAGTGATCTACTATTGCAAATTTATTAAACATATTAGCGTACAACTTTGCTTCCGCCGTTTTTTTTCCGAATTCGAGGCTTTATTGTAAAAAACTGGTTATACATTTATGATTCAAAATATTGTCCATCGCTGGCCACTACTTTCTCCCATCTTTCGGGCAGCGTACGAATCCCGCGTTGAAAAAACTGGTCATCTTTTGAAGCGATCACGAATCGATCCAATTTTTTGCTTCTTCATAAGACCGGAAGTGCTGCTCAGCCAGGCCGCGTGCCATTAATCGAAACAAGTGATAATCCGAGGGAGCAACTTCTGGAGAACACGGCGGGTGGGTAGGACTTCCCATTTCAACGTTTCCAAGTATGTCTTGCCCACTTTCGCAACACGGGGTCGAGCATTGTCATGCCTGTAAAATCACTTTATCATGTCTCTCTTTGTATTGCGGCCGTTTGTCTTTCAATGCTCGTTAATTGCGTTCGATAACGATTGCCTGCGATTGTTTCAGTCGGTTTTAACAACTCATAATACACTACGCCGAGCTGGTCCCACCGAATACCGAGCTTGACCTTGGAACCGTGAATATTTGGTTTGGCCGTCGACGTGGAAGCATGGCCGGATATCCCCATGATTTTCTGAGCTTGGGATTATCGTAATGAACCCATTTTTCATCCCCAGTCAAAATGCGATGCAGAAATCCCTTCCGTCTTTGCCTTGCAAGCAGCTGTTCACAAGCAAACAAACGCCGTTCAACATCTCTCGGCTTCAACTCGTACTGCACCCAATTTCCTTGTTTCTGAATCATTCCCATGACTTTCAGGCCTTGTGAAATGGCTTGTTGCGTCACTCTTAATGATCCTGCCAATTCTTGTTGCGTTTGACACGAGTCTTGATCAAGTAATGCCTCCAATTTGCATCTTCGAAAACCTTCTCTCTTCCACCGCCATGCTGGTTTTCGACGTCAAAATCACCGTTCTTGAAGCGTTGAAACCACTCTGGGCACATTCTTTCACTAATAGTGGCCTCACCATAGGTATCTGAGAGCATTCTATGAGCCTCAACCGCAGATTTCTTCATATCAAAGCAGAAAATTAAAACCTCCCGCAAATGACGAGAATTTGGCTCGTAAGCTGACATGTTTAATCGAGAATAACTTTATGATGCCGAAACAAATCGACCTAATATTTCGATGGCGTTATGTTTACAAATACCTAAGCTTATTGTAGGCTATCTACGATCTATTTATTTCGACTACCACTTACCACTACAGCCATCTATTACAAAACGGCGGAAGCAAAGTTGTACACCTAATATATAATTCAAAAAATTAATTTTCCTCTTCTTTTCGTACTCCTTTTGCCATTTAAGTATATATTACCTGATTGGATTCAGACTTGAAACATATTGTAGTGAACATCCTGATTTTAAGACAAAAATTGCTCCTTGGATAGATTATTTTCTAAAATTGTGTTTCTTACCGTTGTGGAATCATGCTGCTAAATAGTGGAGTCATCCCTTGTTCTTCATCCTCCCAAATAACAGGTATCTCTTGAAAGAATGAATTCTTTGTAATAGCTAAATAGCTTGTAATAGCCATAGCTAAAATCACTTGAGTACTTAACCAATAATTGTTGTTGTTGTACATTTTATCCCGGGATATATATGAACGAAAAGAGATAGATGAACAGAAACATACAATACAATCACAGAAGAATATAAACATTATTACAAATGATGATCCCAGCATAGAACAGAAGCTATAGAACAGAAGCTACCAGATTGCTTTCAATTCAAGACTTAATCCATTTCAGATGAAAGTCCGACTTTTCCCCAAAAGATACATCCATGCCTTGTTTGGGTTTTGAATTCAAGCCCACTCGATTACAAGCTGAGCATCATGTTCACCATACTGGCTGCATGTCTAACCAACAGATCTGTTAGAGGCACTTTATTATATTGCACTTTTCATTTTCATTGGATGTGAAAGCCCTGCAGAGTTATTGTGTGTATAACTTGTGTTACAGGATTGTTTTCAACAAATAAAACAAAAAATTCAGAACCACATGTTACAGCTAGTTTCTCATCTTCACATCTCTACAGTTTGTTTTGTAGAGGGTCTGATACACAGAGGCGGATTAAAGTAGTTGGAGGCCCCCTGGCGGCAAAGGTTTGAGGCCCTTGGGCCCAAGAGTCAAAAATTAAAATAGTAGCTTATACTTTAAATTCTCAAAATAAAATGTATTTTTAATAATAAAACTCAAGACTAAAGAAAATCTTAACTGTATATAAAAAAGTTGAAAAACTTACTGAGAGCTTACAGTTTGGCTATACAACTTGATTTCTCTTTGGCAAATTCATCAATTATTTTTACCATATCTATTTTGTCCATATTTAATATGACACTGTTGATAAATTTGTCTTTTCTCTATAGTACTTCTTAAATTATTTTTAATACGTTTTAAAACCGACTTGATGCATTCGAGATCGGTATTACATTAGGATGCTATTGCAACTCGATAAATTTCTAGTGGAGGTTTTCATTGTGTCTTTGTTTTGTTTTCTTTTCTTGCTCCAATTCATATCATTAAAATTAAAAGATTCAGTATCATCTTTGTAAGACTCCTTTAATTTTTGTGTAGCGTTCTTTTTAGTTTCATATTATACTCTTTCGTCAAAAATGCAATAAAGTTTTCTATAACAGTTTGATGAATCTCAGCTCTTCGGGATAGTTCTGCTCTTGCCGTATCGCATATGGCATAAAATGAATTCACTACGAAATTTTCCCTTCTTTCAAAAATTCGTGACCGACTTCTTTACTTTCACCCAAAATATTTTTTTCCCTTTTACTGTCTGCGAGTTTGTCCAGCTTCCTTTTCAAATAAGAGACCTGATAAATCAGTTGCTCTTGTCCATTTTCCCAAATTCGTGTCTGAAATTTTGAATATAATTTTCAGAGATTTTAGTAAGCTAGATCCTTTTTTACACTCATGTCCATAAATTAAGGATAATTCAGAATCACACAGAAATTGAACTCTAAAATAAAAATTTTACCTGTAGAATTATCACACACATCTTGAAGAAGAATATACAAATTACAGGAAACCACCAGATGGCGCGGATAGTACGTCACAATGACGAGAGTGTAAGACAGGGGTATATAAGGAATGGTGGCAAGAAGTAAAATTGTTCACAAGTGCTTTAAAAGCCTTTCAGTGCAATAACTGCATAGTTATGGCACAAAGGAAGCATTTGGATGATTTTTTTACGTGGTAGAATAATCGGACGACTGGAATGTGGATGTATCCGAGGAACTTGGAATCGCCCAGAGTGTCATCTCCAGGCTTTGGCAACGATTCCAAGATGATAGTAATGTGAGTAGATGTTACAACACAGGTCGCCACCGAGTTACAACGCCAAATGAGGACCGGTATTTGGCAGTTACTGCCAAAAGATATAGACGGAGCACAGCATCAGACCTATCTCGTCAGCTCTCTTCAGCTACTGGTACAACAGTTCAAGGCCACATTGGTCTATATGCTCATAGGCCTGTCAGATGTGTTCCCCTTACCGCAACTCACTGTTACCTGCGATTAACCTGGAGTAGAGAGCATGCATTGTGGACACCGCAACAGTGGTCTTGTGTGATGTTTTCCGACGAGTCCATGTTTAGTTTGCAGTCTGATTCTCACCGGACTTTCATATGGAGAGCGCCAGGTACCCGTTACCACCAAGAGAACACCATTGAACGACATCGTTACGGTGGTGCAGGATGGCTCGTTTGGGGAGGAATTATTCTTGGTTCCAGAACTGAGCTGCATGTTCAGAGTGCAACGATGACAGGCCACATCTATCGGGATGTCATTCTGGAACAACATGTACATTTGTTTCGGGGCGCCATGGGTGCTGAATTTCTGTTTATGGAGGACAACGCCCATCCTCACTGTGCAAACATTGTAGACGAATGCCTTCAATCGGAGGATATCAGCCGTATGGATTGGCCAGCATACTCACCGGACTTGAATCCAATAGAGCATGTGTGGCATATGTTTGGCCGACGAATTTCAGCCCGTCAACCTCCTCCCACTTGTCTACCGGAACTTCGGAGGGCATTGCTTGATGGGGGAGTGGTGGTAATTTGATACTCAGCATGTGTAGGCGTTGTAAGGCCTGTATTGCATCGTCCGGGAGACATACTCCATATTAACCATCATACTAACCATGTTATACTGTTTTTTTGTAAATAGGTTCTTTTTAAAATTTGCTCCAGGGTGTAAAAATCGCAATTTTTATTAATTATCTCAAACATATAGCATCTTTTTTGCTCTTTACCTTTTGTTTTCATAAATAGACTTTACAATAAGTCAAATTTGTTTTGCTTCTGTCTCTTTCTTTGCCTGAACTTCATTATAGTTAATTTATGGACATGAGTGTAATTATACATATATATATATATATATTCACACTCAACTTATTGCAATGATTTGCTATTAGCTTTTATTCTCTGGATTATGGTATTCCCCATCATGGTAATTAGTGAAGTTTCATATTTTTCCATCTGTTTCTAAAGACCACCAGTATTGTGGTCTTTTTTCCCCCTCATTCGTATCACGGATTTCAGCCAGGACCGCTTTTATTAATCTTTATCTTGCTATTAAGGCCCTAAATTCTACTAATTTAAAATATCTTTTATCCTGTAACTTCATTTAATTACATTAGTAAAATGCACTGAAGGAAAATAAAAATCGCGTCACAAAAAAGGATTTGTGCGATGTCGCCGAAATTTGGTAGGCGCATTTGTACATCTGAAAAAATAACTTTGATTCAAATTTCTCGCTAGGTGCATAAGTGTGGCATTAGTTGTGCCATGTGGTGGATGTGAATCAGTGTATTTTAAGTACGCACTATAAAGTTCGTGAGTGTTATTTATCGTTGAGATTTGACGTAGAGAGTTGATGTTAGTCCAAAATGACTTTAAGACGACGAATAAGCCATTAACAATGGCTCGCTGAGTTTGAACGTGAGGTTGTATAATAGAGCTAAAGAAAAGGTGGAATCTACATTCTACACGATATTACAGAAGGATTTGGAAAGAATGTATCCACTGTGCATGATTTTTTGCAGCAGTGGTCCAGGGAAGGCACTACCTCAAGAAAACTATGGCTCAATCTCGCACGGGTCACCACTGGTAGAGAAGATCACAGTATTCGTCATATGGCTTATGAACTTAGAGCATCTACAGCAGAAATTAAATTTTTTCCAGCACCAGAGTGACACAGTGAACTGTAACAAATCGATCATTTAAGAAATAGCTCCCAACCAGAGGCCCTGTAGCGTTCATACCATTAGCTCTAAATAATTGACATCTGTGACTTCAGTGATGTTATGCTAGAGATCATCTGAGAGCGGAGTGGCGATGCGTTGTGTTCTCCGATCAAAGCTATTTCTATCTTGGTGCCAGTGCTGCAGTGGCGTAACGGAGAATATTCGCCCCCCCCCCCTGAAAAGTCAGGTTTGGGGCTCCAAGCCATGCTTGATGTCAGTCAGGTTATGGGGCCCTAGAATCCTGCCCAACCCTGCGATGCGGAGGTTGAGGAGTGTACGTTAAGCCACTGCAGTGATGACTGTATATTGATTAGAAGAAGGCAATGTCAACGCCTGCAAACAATCTTTCTGTCACCTAAATGCACTGGGCCTGCACCTACAGTTATGGTCTGGCGTGTGCAATTTTCTTTGATTGATGGAGCACTCTTAAGTTTAATCCACACACCCTGACTGCAAACTGGTATGTCAATCTGGCGATTCAAATTGTTGCACTGCGATTTATAAACATCAATCAAGGGATATTTTCTAACAGGGTAACGTGCTCCCTCATCCTTGTAGTAATCCAACAGGTTCTATATGGTGTTAACGTGTTACGTTGACCTGCTAGATCATCAGATCTTTCTCCAATTGAGTACGAATAGGACATCATTGGACGGCATTGTTAGCTTCATCCAGAATTAAACAACCTTATATTGACTGACCAAGAGCAACAAGCATGCACTTCCATCCCACAAACTGATATCTGGTACCAGTACGATACATGGCATGCATGTTTGTATGTTTGCATTTAAAATTGTGGCAATTTCACCAGTTTTTGAAGGCATCATCATTTCACATTTGAAATAGCTTTACTCGTGCTTACCTGTAATCTTGAAACTTTAATCAAATATGTTACCTATACATTTATATAGGTAGCCGATTGCCGAATTGTATTGCATAAATTTTATTAGTCGACAGTATTTCTTTCCTTGGTGTTGGGAGAGTTTTTCTATCAGTGTAAAATGTACCCTAGAATAATTAAGCACGGCTGAAAACGGAAAATGAACTTGTTTGAATTGAATAGTATCATTTGTTCAAAATAAAATTTGGACGAAAAAAAATGTGCGTGAAAAATTTGTACAGATTTCAGCGATGCAGATATACGAGATAAAGATGGCTAGGGCTGTTACACGAGGAAATCGTTGGGGTAACAATATCGATTCAAGATCTTTTTCTTCCACATTAAATTGATAAATTGATTCCATCAAGCTTGGGGCCCCTTCTGGTGGTGGGGGCCCATGGCGGCTGCCAGGTCCGCCACCCGCTTAATCCGCCTCTGCTGATAAACATTAAATCCATGAAGGCTCAAAGTCCTCATAGTGGTGTGAAAATTTGGTGAGTAGGTTGCCAGCTCTGGTGTAATCTTTGTCACTTGACTGTGGTTCAAAATTATGTACTCTTGTGGGGCTTCAAAGTGTTGATATTAACAAACAATAAATCTATTCACTTCACTATAATACCAAATATACGTGACATAATGTAGGGCCAATTAAACTAGAGAATACGAGGGTCACTCTGAAATTTTGAGATACTGCTAGTTTTTTAAAGTTATACTTAAAAACTTTTAGGAGTGTTCAAAGTAGTCTCCTCCAGCATCAATGCCCTTTTTTAGATGAATTTTTCACAGATTAAATGCCTCAAACCATTCATTTCTTGAAATTGATGAAAAAAATGCATTTATAGCTACTTCAATCTCTTCTTCTGAATGAAAACAATGTCCATGTAAGTTCTTTTTAGATTAAAAAATAACTAAGAGTCGCACATAGCTAGATTTGGAGAATAAGGTGGATGTTATATCACTTTAATTTGTTTTTGTTTAAGAAACTCAACTGTATAGGAAGATGTATGTACTCTAGCTGTATGGGAAGAAGCATTGTCATGGTGAAGCATTAGTCCCCTAACATTAACTTCTTGGAGAATTTCTGGAAGACATTTAGTCGTTTACCAGTTTGCCGTTACTGTCTTTCCAACTTTTTGACTTTGACCAATCCCATACTTATGAAGAAAATGGCACACATTACTTTTTTCATTGCTTGTTATCTTTTCACCATTGTTCGCTTGTGATCATCTTCAAAGACCCATACTTTGTTTCTTGACGTGTTAGAAGGTAAAAAAAATGGTGTGTACATTCCATCACCCATTACAATTTTAGAAGTGATGTGGTGGCATCATCATTTTGCAATTTAAATGTTTTCTTACTGATTCTGACACGCTCCTTTTTTTGGTGCTCAGTTAGATTATGGCAAACCCAACGGCAAATTTTTTTTTCATATGCAATTCTTCAGAAATAATTTTGTGTATGGCTGCGGATCCATTTTTGAGTTCCTTCTGTATCATTTGATAGGTACAGTGATTTTCATCCATTAACATTTTGCATATGGTAGGCGCATTATCCTGGATTGCTGCCAATTGCGGGCTTTCTGTGTGTTCTTCATCCTGAAGAGAATTGCGACCACTGCAAAGTTCTTTAAACCACTTTAATACAGTAGTAGGACATGGATATTCATCACCAAATGCTAGTTGCAGCCATTGAAATAATTCCTCTTGATTTAACCCAGCTTTAAAATCATAGAAATTCCTAGCATGATAATGTTCTCGTGTGAGCTTCATTTCCTCTTCTGTCTAAAATTTATTCTATTCTAAACAATTTAAAGGAAGTCAGTGAAAAGTTGTCTGCTGTGTTAAAATACTTAGTATTTTCAAATTAAATCGTTAACAATTTTTTGTAACTTCTCGTCTGCGCGTATCTCAAAAATTTCAGAGTTACCCTTGTAAACATTGAAGTGTAGCTTTTCCTGCACTAGCATATTACTAATAATATCACACTTCTCTCCAGTGTGATTGGTTCTTCAACAGTAACACCACATCAGGTACTGGCATGAGATTGGCTGTCAATGTGTTAAGGTACTTTAATCAAATTTATAACGCTTTTGTTTCTCCCCTTTTATTATATTACAGTGCTGTCTGCCATCATTTTGGACCCAACATTGGAAGACTGGTACTGACATTTTTAACTCTGAGTTCCGGCATGTTCATAGCTTCAACTGCTTTTCTTCCAAGTACCTTTTCAATGTATGCTTCAAGTATTGCATTAGCTGCTTGGTTTCAACGAAAATATGAGGTATTATATATATATATGTAATATAAAATTGTTTGTATTTATCTTTACACTGTACATATTTAGTAATGTCTATAGGTTTTTCTGGTGTGTATCAGTTATAGGGACCATGGATGGGGACTGTTTTTGACCTTTCGCTAATATGATTCATGGCGATGTTATCCATCTACAGTTGTTTCTGTGCTAAAATGTATCTGCTATTGACATCATGACATAAAGTTCAACACTACAGTAAATAAAGCATAAGACTTCTGTAAACAGAATTCTAGATCCAGAGAACTAATCCATTACACAAAGACCATCATTATATTGATAATCTAAAACCGGGATGGGCATTAAGTCGATCGTGATCGACCGGCGGACCGCCAAGACATTTTGGGATGACCGCCTTTACTAACAAGGGACGATACGACTAAGGAAATTCATTTGGCGATGAGACTTTGTGCAACAGTAGCACTCCTTTATTGTGTTCAACCCTCAATGTAATTCTGTCGGAATGGCAAGTCCATTCAGAGAAAATAGCCTTCGAAATTCAGGCCTAGCTTTTATACAATAAAGTTGCTACTATTACCAGCGATTTGGTTGTATGGTTGGTAAAAGAGCTGGTTACCAAGTGTTGGACCTCAGTTTGAATCACGTGATTGTTTATTTGTTTTAATTTTTAAATTCATTTGATTATTTTTACAATTAAATAAATTTATTTAAAAAAAAAGGTTTATTGAATATTAAATAATATGTTAGATAGTTATTTTATATTTTAAAAACTAAAATAATTACTGTAATTATATAAATATTTATAAATATAATTAATAAGTAATATTTATTACAAAATATATTATAATCGGCTTGTGATTGTTTTTTTTTTGTTTTAATTTTTAAATTCATTTATTTCTTTACAATGAAATAAATTTATTTAAAAAGACATTAACTATTTTATATATCTATAAAATAATAAAATTAATAATATATATTATAAGATGTATATTATTTTTATTATATTAATTGTAAAATAATTTTTTTTATAAATAATTATTACAATATATTTTATGTCTTATTACAATATTATATATATATTTTTTATAATGTGTTGCATTTCATATTATAAAACTATTTATAACAAATTTTTATTTATATCATTTAATGCTTATTATAATATATTTTATTATAAAAATATATTATTATCGATTCATGATCATTATTTTTCGTTTGTTTTAATTTTTAAGTTCATTTATTTTTTTTTACAATTAAATAAATTTATTCAAAAAGACATCAAATATTTTATATAACTATAAAATAATGAAATTAATAATATATAATATAAAATATATTATTTTTATATTAATTAAAAATAATTTTTTTATAAATAATTATTGTAATATATTTTATGTTTTAATATTTTATATTATATTGTATTTTATATTATAAAACTATTCTTAACTATAGTTTTTATTTAAAATATCATTTAATATTTGGTACAATACATTTTTATAATAGATATTAATTATTAATAATTATATTTATAAAATATAAATATTTACATAATTATATAGTAATTATTTCACTTTTTAAAATATAAAATAATTTTCTAAAGTATCATTTAATATTTAATAAACCTTTTTTTAAAACAAATTTATTAAATTGTAAAAATAATTAAATGAACTTAAAAATTAAAACTAAAAAACCGTTCGTGTGACTCAAATTGAGGTCTAATGCTTGGTAACCAGCTCTTTTTCCAACCATGCTATGCTGGTAATGGTTGAAACTTTATTGTATAAAAGCTAAGCACAATTTCAAAGGCTATTTTCTCCAAATGGACTGGCCATTCGGCAGAATTACATTGAGGGTTGAATACCCTAAAGGAGTACTACTATTGCACAAAGTTTTGTCGCCAAATGAATTTCTTTAGTGGTAAACTTCCCTTGCAAGACCTAAGAGACGCTTGTAAAAAGAAACTTATTTATAAAACACTGATGTCAGCTAGATTTTAGATCACAATCAATTCGACCATGTTTACTTAAGAATATGATTCAACAAATGTTTAGACAACTCATGTACCTTCATTGAAAGCAAGTGATGACCATTAACACACTCACTGCCACTGTAGGGGAAAAATTCCCAACTTGCCGACTGAAAGGGAGAATAAATGTTGATGATCAGCTCTTGCCACGCTTTCACAGCATCTTGTGTTGATGTCATGTCTTGTGGACTCAATAGTGAACAAATTAAGTACATATGTCAGTTTCAGATTCATCCAATTCAAGTATCTTCTCTGCTCACTGCATTGAATACCTCCATGGTCTAGCAGTCACTCATAGTTCAAGCATTCATCTTGACAATCTTGTGTTACATTTTTTGTAGTAAAAATAATGTCATATTTTAATAGAGGGGTACAATGTGGAAAACAAGCGTTAAAAAAAGAAAACATACAATTTTAATACAGAATGGCCACACCTACATCAATGGGTGGACTGCAATATCTTAAAAACATTAAAAGTAGCCCATACCCTGGAAAAGTCTGCCCACCCCTGATCTAAAACATTACACCTCCTCTGGAACTTTTTGCTTACTTTTATCCACTTGGCATGATCGTTTAGTCAACAAGGCTGTTCGGTAAATTATCCTTCTATTGAAAGAGAGCTTATAGTGTCTTCTTGGTTCATCAGCAAATTCCAGATTTTCATTATACAAAATACTGAAAAGATCTAATTACCATCATAGCAGAAAGAAAATGGCACAAAATCAAATTGACTGCTATTAATAGATTGATGATGTTTAAAATTAAACCCCTGTTTATGTTGTGTTTCCCATATGTTATGATGTTTAGCTTCATGGTTCCTATAACTTATGATTACCTTATTTGACTTTGGTATTAATTCTTGTAGCAGTTTTTTAAGGCTACATTTTACTTTTTATTTTGTATGTAGTTCAAATATTTCATAAAAATGAAATTAAGTCATTTTTAAAAAATGTAATTCATTCCCCCCCCCCCCCGTTTTTGGTAATTAAAAAGATTTTTTTTTAAAATTATAGATTGCGATATTTGCTACAGCTGTTAGTAGTTTAGTGGGTTGGCCATTTGCTGCAATTTTAGGGTGAGTATTTCTACTTTGTCTCATGTTCCAATTAAATAAAATTTTATTAGATCTGATTTCTTTTTCAGATATTAGAATACCGAGGGAATTGATGATCCCGTTAAAAACGAATTTTATTTATGCTCAATTACTGCTTATCATGAAATAGATGAATCCATTATGTATGTAATCTGATTTCTCGATTCCTTTAAAGTTTCAATTGCTTTAGTATTATTCATTTTAAGGAATTTTCTTCACAAAATGTGTTGATTTGCCGAAATTCAGTGTGTCATTAAAACTGCAGCATTTCTTCAAACTATTTTAAGAATTATTAAAATAAATAAAAGACTACAGATCATGATAATTTTAATTCCTTTCTTGATTTCTTAGATTTTATCCATAGCTTTCTCTTAAAAATTTTTATACCTAATATAGATGAGAACAGTTAAATTTGCAATATTGTTGAAATTTAAAATGCATTTGTTAATTTGATTTATTTGTAATTCTTCTATATCTTGAAGAAGTTTTTTTATGAGTTTGTTTTGCTGCATTATTACTAATTTCTAATGGCATAAGATTATAAATATCATATAGATGTCAAGGTTTGGCATGAAATAAGCAACATGTATTAAATCAGAGCTTCCTATATGATACAGATACCGTTTTAAAAATAAGTGATTTCTTCATAATGTATATTATTCATTGTTGTGTAATGCATCGCGTGCATTTTGAATTATGTCACGAATTTGTATCTTTTCTTATATATTGAAAAAGCCTTGATTATGAAAGGTTGAGCATTATTATAATTCGTAAAGGCATAATTTTTTGTAATTAATATAACTGTCATTTCTTATTTAATTTAACTTCTGAAAAATGTGTGTAGCATACCTGCTAACTTTTATGCTTTTCGATCTTTCATTATGTTTATACGAAAGACTGAAAAGCATAAAGCATAGGTTCAAGCTACATGGTTCATTTTCTGACATTTCCACAGAGTTTCTATCATTTGTCGACTATTTTCTCCACTACAGCTTGTAATTATCATTTCATATCCACTCCCAACCCTAATAAGTAGTAAAAAACCGTAGAACTCAATGCCATCGTTTTTAAAAATTCATGAAGTTTGCCCTTCATGCATATTGTATTTTGTTAGCTATTGGCTCTAACTAAAATAACTATTTTAATTGATTTACATTTGGTTTGTTAATTTTAGTGATTTATTTAAAATCTTATATACATATTATCAAATGTTACAAAAATTAGTTTTTAATTATGATAAATCTTTGTTTATGTATATAAAAAATAAAATGAAAACATTTGTGAACTATTTATATATATTGCCATTTTTATTTCTCTCTTTTTAACTTACTATTTGAGTAATTTTTAATAATAGAAGTTTCTTTTTTAGATTGCCTATTGTTTATGACCTCATTATATTGAAGAAAAAACTAATGCTCTTAATAAAATGGTCATTGATATCATTATTTTTGATTGCAGTAAGTTTTAGATTTTTTTAATTTAGGTTTTTAGATTAATTTAAATGTTTCAGAATACTCAGTAAGGAAATTTTACATGTTTGGGATATCATTTTTTCTTTCCTAATTTGATATATTGATAAAGGACCATTATTATGAAAAAACTTGATTTTTAAAGAGTGCAGTTTTTCACATATTTTCAAAAAAATCTTGCTTAAAGCTCTACAACTTTTTATACTTTTTTGATTTTCCTGCTTTTTTGTTATCTCATATATCACAGTAATTTAATCAACAGATTACCAGTTGTCTGGTCGTGGGCACAAAAGGTTATTATTTATTTGTAGGAATTTTTAATGAATAGAAAATTATTTTTACATTAAGTTTTTTATATGTAACAGTATATCGATAAGTAATACATAAATACTTTTTATTTCACCATTTTATTTGGAGTCAATTAAAATTGCTATTTTGCAAAGTAAATGTCATTGTTATCTGTTATTATTTAGTTATTCCCCCCTCCCCCATTTGATAAATTTTTAGGTGTAACTTATTATTTTGTTTGATTGGTCAGGGAGGGGGGAGTTTTTTAAAATTCTTCTTTGAATTACTTTGAAAGATTGTGTTAAAGTAATTTCACAATCTTTTTCTTTTTTATTGACAATATTGGAAATAGTTGTTTTAAAATAAAGCTGGAGATGTGGCTTAATTTTATATAAAAAAATTATTGCAAAATACTCATATAAATTAATGCATAGTTATATGCTGTTTAAATATAACTACTTATCAAAATAACTAGAGATAATTATTATATATAAACAATAAATTTTTTATTGTTTTTAAATGTATGAATTGTAAAATTCTGTTGCTTGATTTATAGTTTTGTCATATTAAAATGAAATTAAGATTTTACACTGACCAAATTCATCAAATTGAAAAATGTCGCGAAGCACCTCAATATACAACCATTAGTAGAAAACTGTTCTTGAACAGATCATTTGCTCATGCTCAGAAATAACCTTTTTTTTATATTTGCCATTCTCACACATGCTCAAACATAAGGAACAATCTTGCATACTCGAAAAGGATAACAGGCTTACAGTTTGTAATATTCTTCTATAATTTTGTTGTGAAAAGTTACTAGAATTTGGGATTTATTTTCTTTAAAAGCCAACCCACTGGAATATTTCCAAAAAAAAAAAAAAATGGTTTAATAGGTAACTATTAGACTAAGGTTTAGTAAAATGGTGAAACAAGAAATATTTTGGTACTCCACAACAGCATTTATATTTGTACTTAGGTGAATTTGTTTTGTCACCTACATAAAAGACTCATTTGTCGCAATTTTGAACACCCAAGTAATGTAGCTGTTGTTAGATCTTTCATTTATTTCAAGTGTAAATGTTTTATTTTTAAACACTATACAATTTTAATGCAGTACGATTTAGTTTTTCAAGTCTCCATCAAGTTATTTGTCAGTGGACTGACATAGTATGTGCAGAAATTTGTTTCATGCATGTGCAGAAATTATGTCAGCATTTGGGGTTGTTTTTTGATTTTGCAAAATTTGTTGACAATTTAGTGTGTACATACCAAAATTAGTTGTAATATAATAGCTGGAAAAAACAATTACTGTACATTGCATTTTTATCCCAAATAAAAAAAACTAATTCCTTTTCATAAAATAAAAATCTTAACAAATCTGTAACATTCCCCCCCCTTTTTTTTTAAAAAAAATTAAATTAAAATTGTACATTTACTACTGTAATTCATCATGAAAAATAATATGTTCTGTAGTTTAATCCTATTCTTTTTTTTTAGTTTGTTTCTTTAATTTTTGAATTAATTACATTTTTGATGCTGTAACTTTTTATATAATGATTTTAAAGAAAATATTATGATTACTGAAAAAAAAGGCTGTTAATCTCTAGAATTATTTTTTTAAATGCTCTTTTTTACAGCTTCAATTTTGTTTAATTTTCAGATTCCTCTAATTTACCTTGATTCAAGACATTTTGGAAAATTTGTTTTTGCACCTCTAAATATTGTGCTGTATAATGTATTTACCTCGCACGGGCCTGATTTGTATGGTATGTTTGAAAAATCCTAGTTTTATATTTTATACTTTTTGTATAATTTATTTTATTTTTGCTCTGTTTCATATTGAATAACCATTAAAAGAATTTAAAAAAAGTTAAATCAGTGAATAAAATCTTCTGAATAAGTTTAACAAACAGTGAAATAAGTTTAATGCATCGGTTAACATGAAATAATACTGGTCCTTGCAAACTACTATGCATTTTCAAGCATTTTTTTCTCTTAACACAAAAGGAAAATTGCTTAACACGAAAACATTTCCTTTCTGGAAATAAAAATATGGAAAACACCAGCCGTCCTATTGTATCATTGGAAGAATTCATTGCAGTAGATGATGATAATGTGTGTAAAGTCCCAATTGTGACAGAGGAAGACATTTTGGCATTTGTTCAAAGCTTAAAAAATATCATTGATGCAGATTCCAACAACAAATAATGCAGCACCTGATCCCATGTTATTCGAAGTGATAAACATCATGAAAAGTACGTTCAGCTATTTAGACGTACATTCCACTAATGAAATTAGTAATGCAATGAACGGCATCAAACAATTCATTGCTGAAAAAACCAACACAAAAAAAAAGTATCAGATATATTTTCTGAATACTTAATAAATGTTTTAAATTTCATTAAGTTCTTTTGAATGTTTTTGTTTCATTGATTTTTGTTATATGCATATATACATATATATGCAAATAAAATTTACTCTAATAAACTTAATTTTGTTGAATATGTTTTTTGTTTGCTTTGCGAAAACATATTTCAGTCTCCTCAGTTTCATGTTAAATGATTTTCACTGTATTGTTATGCAGTAAAATGACTTCTTTTTCAAAATGATTTAAGAAACTGATTGAAAATTCCTTAGTTTGGATTTTACCTCATAAGTTTTTTAGTTATGCATGGTCGAATCCCACCTATTGAAAATCAATAGTTTCGGTAAACAAAGAATGGTTTGTAGAAATTTTGTAAATTAGAATCAATTACTCGTATTTAAGTGCTAATTGCATTAATGCAGAAATATCTGATTAATAAATGTATTCTTTCTTTTAACGAATTGGAAAAATCTTATTGTGAGTAAATTTTAATTTTAAAAAAAAGGGAAAGTCATTAAAAAAACGCATACTTTGCAATTTACAAGATTTTTTGTGAAATATTTGAAAATTATCACTTAAGTTTTAACTGTAGCTGAAAAGACAGTTACATACTGTATTGTTTATTATGAACTCTAACAAAGACAGTAAAGCAGAAATTTTTTTTATTGATTATGATACCAATCACATGTTTAAATTTGAGATAAATTCTTTTTAAATGCAATATAAAATCCTCTCTCATTTGAGCAAAAATAAATGTATCATATACAAAGTGTGGCTATTAAATAATGAGACTCTGTTACAGAAGAAATAAGCATGTAACAAAGTCCAGCAACCTATAGCTATTTAGCGTGGAGCTTCCGCTTTCGAATGCAGTGTTTCTCATTTTTGTGAACAAATCTATGTAGCTTTTGAAATCATTCGTATTACTCACAAAAATGCTTTCACTGAATGCAATTGAAAAGGACCCAAACTTGTTAAAAAGGATAATAATGTGATGAAATGGAGCTTTTTACTTATGATCCTGAAACAAAGTGCCAATTAGTGCACTGGAAGAGCCCAGCTTCACCAAGAGCCAGAAATGCTTGAATGAGTAATTCAAAATTCAAAGCAATCATTGTTTTTTCCAATATTCATGGGATTGTGTACCTTTACTGGTTTCCTGAAGGTCAAGCTATTAATCATCATTGCTATCTTCATGTTCTTGTTGAATTCCATGAAAGAATAAGGGAGAAATGGCCCACATTGTGTGGAAGGACAAGTCAAGGGTCCTCTACTGAGATAATGCGCCGGCTCATTCTACATTATCTGTCAATAGGTTTCTTGCCAAGTACAGCATCCTAGTGTTAGACCATCCATTTTATTCATTGGACCTTGCACCATGTGACTTCTATCTATTTCTTAAGGTGAAATCTGCATTATTAAGAACAAGATTTGAGTCCACTGAAGCTGCGAAAGAGAAAGCAGCACATGTCTTATAGGAGCTGACACAAGAAGACCTTCAGCACTGTTTCAAAAGATGGAAGATTTGCATGGAGTTTTGTAGGGGTAGAAAAGAGGTGTATGTTGAAAGTGATAACAAATAAACATGTATGAAATTAAAATAAAAAATTTTATAGCACCAGTCTCGTTATTTAATAGCCACACCTAAAATTTGCTAGAATTATATGTTGTTTGACAAAAAAATCTTTAGATTTTTTATGACATTAAAATTTAAGAGTTTTATTTTACATGTTTGTAATACTTTTTTCTTTTTTGCAAAATTATTTTATTAATTTAAAATTTTCATTGTTGCTTCATTTTCATTTATTTTAAAATTTCTTTTTTAGGTTCTGAACCAGCTATGTTTTATTTTCAAAATGGAATATTAAATTTTAATCTTGTTTTCCTGGCAGCTTTGATTTCATTGCCAGTAATGGTAAGCACATTGTGTCAATTTTTTTAATACCAGATTAATTCATTTTAAATTTTTAGAAAAACTGAGTAAGGTTATTAATTTATATTAATTAAAAAATACTGAAGATGAAATATTGAAACTTGATTACTTATTTTAAATTTAGTGCTTCATGTTAGCATTTCAAAATTGATTAGATTTTAGAGTTTAATTGATGTTACTATTTGAAATTACTATGATGGAACGTGGGTATTTCTCAACTTAATTATATAAGATTCTTCCTAAAATTTATAATGTATTTATTGTTTATTTGTTATGTATCTTTTTTTCAAACACTTAATCATTCAACTTAAGTTGCTTTCATTTTCTGTTGTAAACCGACAGTCAACATTTTTAATCGAACTGTTTGTTATTTTCACTTAGCTGTTTTTCTAATAAAAAAGTAAAAAATAAAATAAATTAATACACATATTTACTTTAGTTATATGACTAGTTACTTCTTGGTGAGATTTTTTAGAATGAGAAATTTATTGAATGGGGTTTTGATAGCTCTGGAGTTGTCTTTGTCATTTCACTTGTTAAAAATTCTGAGATCTTACGCCATTAGCCTTCATGTAACTTCAAAATGTGATGTTGATACACAATGAACTATTTTAATGGGAAGAGAAAATTATCTTAAAACTTATTATTTATGGTATTTGGCTCATTAAAAAATTTATTTATTCTATTATGTTTGTCAAAAAAATTTAATTAAATCACTACAGCTTTTGTGGAGACCTTTGGAAGGATATTCAAGGAAATCATCAAAAGGTCCTCCAATTTATTTATGCCTGGCTCCATTGTATTTGTGGATAATTGTGTTTTTTCCTTTAGCCCACAAGGTAAGATTCTTTGAAATAAACTAAACTTCTTATTTGTTACTTAATGCATTACATTTTATATTTGTGATTAAAAATAATTGTACTTCAAATTATCTTC
This sequence comes from Trichonephila clavata, assembly GCA_019973975.1. Classification (NCBI taxonomy): domain Eukaryota; kingdom Metazoa; phylum Arthropoda; class Arachnida; order Araneae; family Nephilidae; genus Trichonephila; species Trichonephila clavata. Next base: position 86,727 of record BMAO01032318.1, on the reverse strand, counting down.
ATTTTTCATTCCATTAATTAATATAAGAACATATCTTTTCTGTTCTTTTATTTTCCAAACAAAATCTTATGTATTTTTATTAATATATTTTAGAGCCTTAAAATTTTTAGTTAATAAAATTCAGGTGTGTTTGAGTAAATGAAATGCTTTTATATTATGTGTTATTTAAAATGTAATAAAGTAATGAGGGAACTTTTTTGGCTTATCTTCAGATCATACATTTTGTCAATATTAGTGTAAAACACATTAGAAACTAATATTTTGCAATTTCAAAATTTTTTGTTTTGGAAATTATATACTAATATTTTAAATTAATTTTATGTAAATGTTACAGAAAATTGTAACGGAAAATATAAAACAATACAAACAGTATAGAATTTTTTTGTGATTTCATTAGCATAAATTAAGTTTAAAAATTCATTTTTTATTTTTCGATTAGTATGCATGTTTACTTTAATTTATTCCCATTAGAGATAATAAGTGCTTGATTCCATTTTTATTTTACTTTACAAAATTATAATTAAAAAACCTGTGAATGTTTCATGAAAAATTTTGCTGTGGTTATAATGTTTAGTTAATAATTAGATATTTCTTTCTCTCTCTCTGTTCAAATGACTCTTACACAAAGCAAAAAATTAATCCAATTATAATATACATGAACATAGAAATTTAAAAGCATTAATTCTAATAAAGGCTTAAGTGTAGCTTCTAACATAGTTTTTGAATTTATTTGAAGTCAGTTTACAAAAGACATATATATTTGATACAGAATATAAAAGTACAATTTTTTTTAAATTGCAGTTTTAAACTCTGAATTTTTAAAAATATTTTATTTAATTACATTGAATGCATTATGAAATTAATTTTTCAAATTAAAATATTTTTGTTTCAATTAATACTAACATTTATGTTTAAAAAAAATTTGCATGGTAAGATTTGTTTCATTTTAAACTGGGAATTTGTATTTTAACTTTTGGTTTTCAAATGTAAATATTAAATCATTTTAAAAATCCAAGTCATTATTATTAATCTAAAGAAATCAAAATGATCTGATTATATATGTATAAAATAATATAGATTTACATCTAAAAAGTAGTCTTTGCATAATCTATTGAAAGCATTAACTTATGCTTATCATACAAAATAGTAGTTAGGATAGTATGAAAAATCAATTTTTTTTTTCAAACGAGCCTAGACCTTTTTTTTATCTTTATCTTGTTAAAGTAAACATCCATTCAAATAAAAAAATTGCAGTTTTTAATTTTAAAGATTTGACAGTAATTCAGTATTTTTTAAGGAATTAATTTTGTTTACTTTATTTTAAACTATTGCTTGCATAATGAATATATATTTATTATTAATGCTCATATTTTATCGCTGACTTAGCTCGCTTGTGTTCATGCAGATAGAAAATATTTTTCTTACAATGCCTACACTTTTAAATGTATTGTTAAAGGTAAAATTTTTTAATAGTATTCATTGAGAAAGTAGAAAAAAAGAGAGTACTTAAAGAACACATTTGCGTAGCTTATTCGAAAATTCTAATTTCCAGAAATCTTGGTGATGATTTTCTTGTAGGAAGAAAGATTTCTGTTCCCCATATATCCAATGATTTGCTTGGCTGGAGCTTGCTGCCTTGACACCATACAAGTATGTAAGCTTAAATAAATATTGCCACTTCTGAACCTATCTTGATTGATATATTTATTTAAATTGACTATGCATTCTTATTTTTTTTAACAATTGTTTTATATTGCTGTCTGTTTATTACTATTTTGTTGATATCTTGTTTTAATATCACAGATTTTTTTTTCATTTTGAAAAATATTTTATTGAAATGATTTGTAAAATAATTAAACATGTAATACTATTCAAGTTACATGCTTTATTATGGATTAATTTTATCATACTAGCTGTTGCTTTGATTTTCAGAAAATGTATCACCATGTTTTTCTTAAGAGATGGTTTACAGAATACCTTGAAATCACAAGTGGGGTTTCAGTTGTCTTTTGTATTGCATTTTGTGTTATGTCTTTATCACGCACAATTATTTTATACAGAGGTAAGTTCAATTATATTGGCATTTTTAGTTTTGTTGTTGCAGACTTTTGGCATAATCATGCAATATAAACTTTGTATTTTACTTTTGAGTATATTTTATGCAATATTGGTTTATTTTTTAATGTAAAAAAGCTTTAAGTATTAATGTATCTAGCACAAACCTTATAAATTACATATATAATTATATATATTGTTACGTAGATCGGGGTTCCAGGATTTTATGCAAAATCAGTCGTAAATAACAAGGCAGTTCCTTAAGAGCGATGAGTATTTATTGGCATAAATCAATCCTTGAAAATACAGGATTCAACAGCAAAATTCGCAGAATAAATAACAGAAGGATTTCACACCTTCAACAGCACTCAGACACAATAAGCAGTGTCTAAAATTCACGTATGTAAATGACTATTCACAAGCACAGCCGAGCTTATCAAATTCAAGGCAAGTCTTCTAATCGCTAATCAAAACAGTGCTCACTACTCGCTGGTTAAAATCAGACTGACTGTTGCGGAGAGTCTCTCTATTTATAGCAGAGGCCGAAATTTCTGGAAAGATGCGCTCGCGCCACAGATCGTGAAATTAGTGGATTTTGCTACTAATTTCTAGAAGAATCCAGAGGGTCCCAAACTCGCCAACATGTTCGCCAAAGTCGCCAACTTTGTCGCCAAAAATGATGCCAACTTGGCTCTATCGCCAATATTTCACCAAGTTCCCATTGAATTGCCATTACAACGTAAGGGATGGCTTGCTTGTGAATATTACAATCTTAGCATGAAATAAATATAGAGTAATATAAAGGCATTGCACATCCAAATCCAAATTATTTACATTATTTTATAAAAAATTCGTAACATTGCCCCCTCCTCAAAGACTGCACGTCCCGGGCAGTACAATCCCTGAGTAAGAGGCATCTATTTACAGACATAACCTATTCACATAATAGTCAAATACTCAACAGCAAAAAGCAAATAAATTCAAAATACAAACATAAATTACAACACTAAAATAAAACTAAGAAATTAGAAAAGAGTTACATAAATCACATTATTTACAAAATAATTAGTGACCATGGTCTGAACTTAGGGATCTTAGTCTCCTTGGCCAAGGTAAGGGGCTAGCCTATTATAGTGTATTTATTACCTTCGGTTTTGTGTGTGGTGATTTCTTTATCCGAACCACAACGTCATTCAGTCTTTTCAGGACTGTGTAAGGGTCTTCCCAGTTGGTCTGCAGCTTTGGAGAGAGTCCTTTTCGATGTTTCAGATTCCATAACCTCACTTTGTCGCCTTCGTGGAAGTCGTGTCCAGTTGCTCTTGCGTCGTATCGGGTCTTCATCTTTGAAGCCATGCCAATTCTTTCCCTAGCCAAATAATGCATTTCCTCCATCCGTGCCTGGAGTTTCTCAACATACTCCTCAGGCGCCAAATGAGCATCTGGTGGCCGGCTGAACAAGAGATCTGCAGGCAAACGAAGATCACGTCCGAAGAGCATCTGGGATGGGGTATAGCCAGTGGTCTCGTGGACGGCACTCGGGTAGGCAAGTAGGAAAAGAGGCAGTTTCTGGTCCCGGTCCTGTTGATGACTGGATACCAGGAGAGAGAGGCTGTTCAGGATGGTCCGATTGAACCTCTCTACCATGCCGTCAAACTGAGGATGTAAAGCTGTTGTCCGGGTTTTGTCAATGCCGAGAGGAGCAACTACGGAGCTGTTGAACATCTGTCGGGCTTTTCCAGTTTTTCACGGCCGAGATCCTATCCGGGTCTGTTCTTACACCTTCCGCCGAAATAATATGCCCGAGATAGGTGACTTCACGCCGGAACAGGTGGCACTTGGATGGACTTAACTTGAGGTTATCTTCTTTCAGCTTTTGTAGCACACGCCTAATATTGTTAAAATGTTCTTCGAAGGAACTCCCCACGATTATGATGTCATCAAGATAAACCAGGCAGGCCTCGTACGAAAGTTCTCCGAGAACTGTTTCCATAAGGTGCTTGAATGTTGCAGGTGCATTACACAAGCCGAAAGGCATAACCTTAAATTTTGCCAGAATCCTTGTCCCGTGGTGAAGGCTGTCTTTTCTTTATCGTCAGGGTGGATTTCAACCTGCCAATACCCACTCTTGAGATCTAGGGTAGAAAACCAGGTATTGCCAGCGAGTGTATCAAGCGTGTCATCTATTCTTGGAAGAGGGTAGCTGTCCTTCTTGGTCACATCATTCAACCGATGATAGTCCACACAAAATCTGGTAGAGCCATCTTTCTTCTTGACCAAGACAATGGGAGATGCCCAGGGACTTGATGACGGTTCAATGACATCATTATCTTGCATGTCTTTAATGAGTGTTTGGACTTCTTCCTGTTTAGCAAACGGCAGTCGTCGGGGGGTGCTGCTTAATAGGAGGATGCTCTCCCGTATCAATTCAGTGCTGAGTTAGTCTAGTTCTTCCAAAGTCCTCAGATGTTCTTGAAAATAGGCTTTGGAATTCTGAAATCAGTTCTCCTGTAGCTCATCTCTGTTTCTCGTCTAAGTCTGTGTTTTGTAGTAAATCCCTCACTAGATCTTCTGAAGAAAGGTTTTGGCTTTTGCACTTTCGGTCAACACATGTGACAGGAGCACAAGCTGCGATTACTTCTCCTTTCTGGATAGCTCTGGTCTTGTCACTGATGTTAGCCACTCTTACTGGGATGACTGACTTCGAGAGGTCTACTACCGACGAAGCTATCAGTACTCCTGCCTTTGCACTGTCTGGGTCAGGATAATCAATTAGGCCAAATCGGAATTTCCTATTTTCTTCTACTAAACCAGGTATTATGCATTCAGTTCTTGGTGATAATGAGATGTTGGATTTTGCTATAATTTTCTGGTTGGATTCAAACTGAGTTTGTAAGCCAAAAAGAGTGACGTCTTCAAATTTTGAATGCATATTGCTATTTTCAAAGTCCAGTTTGAAGTTATTGCTCTTCAGAAAATCTAGTCCCTGGATACAGGGATCTGTAATATCTGCTATGTATGCCGTATGGCGATAATCGATATTTCCAAACCTTAGAGTGATATTAGCTTTCCCATGTACACAAATCTTGTCACCAGTTACTGTTTGCAAGGAAACGCAGGGCGGCGTCTAGATAATTTTAACTTTGGAGTTTCGAGCCAAATCTTTCCTGATTATTGACACATTGGCTCCAGTATCGACAACCATACGGCACGAGATATTATTAATTTGTCCAATCACATAAAAGTCCATTTTCACCGACATTCACTGCAGTAATTTGGAGAATCTTGTGATGGGGCTTTTCATTATCTGGCAACCTCCGCCCCGCGAGATGGCCATATCCTAGTTTTCCTGCTTCTAAGAAGAGAAAGGACTCTCTTCTTTTCTTGCTCGGGGACAGTTATTTCTCAGATGTCCCGCTCTTCCACACCCCCAACACTTGAAATTGCGTTTGTCTTGGTTCCGACGTTCAGTCATTAAAGTTTACATTTCTTCCCTCAGTTTTTCAATGTCATTTATCCATGGAGATTCAGAGGGCGCATCCGCAGTCACTCTAGCTCCCCTAATGGAATGGCGGTCTCTGCGACTGGCTTGAGTGGCGGCCTCCAATTTCAGGGCAGATTTTAGATCCTGAACATCTGCCATTCTTATAGCCTTCTGAATTTCTCCATCCTTCAGTCCGTCCACGAAATGTTGCAGGGAAACTATTTCTTGCACATTTGCTGGTTGGTCGAAGAAAGCCAAGTTGGCGAGCCTTTCTATTTCAGAGGCATACTCCTGCAAATTTTCTCCGGTTTTCTGGAGTCTTGTTTTCATCTGCAGGCGTGCGTAGTCTTTGGAGTATTTCTGGCCAAACCGAAGATCTAGAGCATTATAGAGGGAATGCAAATTAAGCCGCTCTGTGTCAGAAAGAGTCTGCAGTATTCCTGCCGCTTCTCCTCTAAGGGATGCTGCTAGTTGACACGTCTTGACCCCTTCAGTCCATCCGTTGGCATCAGAAATAATAGAAAATTGAGTCTTATACACCTCCCAGTTGGTTTTTCCATCATAGGTGGACAGCTTTACTGACACTGGAGAAGCAGTCAGAGGTACTGGGGAAGCAGGCACAAACTTGCTTTCATTATTCTTGTTTTCACAAGTTTGAAGTTTCTTTTCCAGATCTTTGATTCTTTGTGACATGTGGCTAAAATTCCCTGCCACTTCTTCAATTCTTCCTTCAACTTGCTCTTTAACTCTTTCTATTTCTTCCTCTACTTTCTTTTCTATCTTCTCTTCAACTACTGCGATCTCTTCTTTCATTTTTCCAGCTATTCTGTCTTCCACACTCTTGATTTTCTCTTCTAGAGAATTTTTCAGATCTTCTTGACACTTCTGTATGTTTTCCAGACCTTTCTGCATTTCTTGTTGGCCTTTCTCCATTCTCTCTCTAGTCTCTTCTTGACTTTTCTGCATTTCTTGTTGGCCTTTCTCCATTCTATTCTTTAACTCATTCTTTGTCTCTTCTTGGCTTCTTTCAACATTTCCAATGCTGCTTTTCAAGGCATTGATGCCTTCCATCAGAGCCTTCAGTTGCTCATCCATCGCTCTTGTTATTGGTATAAAATCCCACTTCTGACGCCAAATTGTTACGTAGATCGGGGTTCGAGGATTTTATGCAAAATCAATCGTAAATAACAAGGCAATTCCTTAAGAGCGATTAGTATTTATTGGCGTAAATCAATCCTTAAAAATACAGGTTTCAACAGCAAAATTCGCAGAATAAATAACAGAAGGATTTTACACCTTCAACAGCACTCAGACACAATAAGCAGTGTCTAAAATTCACGTATGTAAATGACTATTCACAAGCACAGCCGAGCTTATCAAATTCAAGGCAAGTCTTCTAATCGCTAATCAAAACAGTGCTCACTACTCGCTGGTTAAAATCAGACTGACTGTTGCGGCGAGTCTCTCTATTTATAGCAGAGGCTGAAATTTCTGGAAAGATGCGCTCGCGCCACAGATCGTGAAATTAGTGGATTTTGCTACTAATTTCTAGAAGAATCCAGAGGGTCCCGAACTCGCCAACATGTTCGCCAATGTTGCCAACTTTGTCGCCAAAAATGATGCCAACTTGGCTCTATCGCCAAGTTTCCATTGAATTGCCATTACAACGTAAGGGACGGCTTGCTTGCGAATATTACAATCTTAATGTGAAATAAATATAGAGTAATATAAAGGCATTGCACATCCAAATCCAAATTATTTACATTATTTTATACAAAATTCGTAGCATTATATATATATCAATTTATAAGTTTTCTTTTTAATTGAAAAATCATTCAATATAGCTACCAAAATTAATATTTAAGAATTTATGATTTGGAAAAAAGTATTCCATTAAAATAAAAATTAAATTTTAGGTATTTAAAATAAATTATTTTTTTGTAGTTGGAAAATGTACTTCTAGAACCCTTCTCTGTGATTTAATTTTTCATTCATCTGCAGTTGTGAAACTGAAGTAATTTAATAATCTGGCTTACAATTTTATCGATAATTTTAAATGTAAAAAAAAAAGTCTCATGGTAAATTGTGTAAAAATGTTTTTTTTTTATAAAGAAATAGTGAAAAAATATTATAATAATTTATGCTGAAAATATTGTAACTTAACCTAATAAAATAACTCGCACAATTCAGTTATGTAAAATATTTTCATAGTATTGTTTGACTTAGGCTTTGCTTTCCTTCCCCCTACTTTCATTTGAGCCTGATTTGCAATGTGATTTATATTGTCTTTTCATTTTAGCTATACTCCATTATTTAAATTTATATTCATCAAGTATGGTAGATTAAAAACAATAAATTTTTCGTTTTGTATATATTCTGATTGTATCTCAAAAACTTCTATTTTTATTAAAATGGCAAAAAATTCGCATGCCTTTTGAAGTTTTTAAGGAATTTTATAATAATGGAAATGTGTTATTGCACATTTGAGCCTTACATAAAATAATAAATAATATAAATTTAGGATTTTCCTGTTAAATAGTTGCTCAGAGGTACATTTTAGAGGGAATGCTTATGGGGGTCATTTGAACAAATAGTTTCTGGATTTTGACACAAAATTAGGTATTTGCTCTGCCAAATTGATACAAATGATTTTTATATAAAAAAAAGTCCTTTGAAGATTTCAGATATTTTTATTTTCACTTATTTGATTAAGCGTTTTTTTTAAAATTAACTCTATTGATTTTTTGCTAATTCATTTTTTTTAGTCTCATTTATATAATTTGGTTTTTTTAGGTTATCATGCTCCTATGGAAACTTTTATGGTGCTTGGAAAATTTTCAACTGAAGAAAGTTTACATCCTCTTCCACCAGAATATCCAGTGAATGTCTGTATAGGAAAAGAATGGCATAGATTTCCATCAAGCTTCTTTTTACCGGATAAGTGAGTTTTTATTTTATTTTAAGTAGCATGTAATATGCATTGATTAAATTTTGAGATAAGTAATATAAATTGTTAAAAAAAGAGTAATAAAATTCTTTTCTTCAAATGAAATATCTGATTTCGTTGTATGGTTCCCTTCAGGGCTTATATGCATTCGATAAATGTGTAATTTACAACCTGAAGATGCATAATCAACCCTTTCCCGCTAATTTTACTGTCTTTGGTAAATGTAAATGATATTCCTCCACTATGCCCTTGCAATATTTCTATATTTTTGACTTTTATGTCATCCCCATTTTTCTTCATTTGTTATATTTGCAGATTTTTGGCTGAGTCACAAATATGCCACCATTGAGATTCAAAAATCATTATAATGTGGAGATTAACTAGTTAATCTGCAGATTGCTGGTTTTGTTCTGTTAAATTACGGAATCACTTTCATGTAGATAATGTATACGTTAACATTCCATATTATTTAAATGCAAACATTTCATTTTTCTGACAAAGGGTATTTTTAAAACAATTGTGTGCAACTGATATATTATATCTTATAACTGAGAATTAATAAAACATTTAATGAAAGATGTTCCTATTATCTCTTAAACTGCACATCAAGAAGTATGTTGAACTGCAATGAAACAATCTCTTTTGATATTAGACAGGGTCCTAAAATCTACGACTGCAAATTATTTTAAGATGTAGCAAACAGGTCTCTCATTCCCTAGGATCAATCACTTTATGATTCAAATCTTTAAATTGCATAAACATATAAGCATAGTGTTAAGTTTTTTGCAAATTTAATTTTGTAGTTATAGTATTTTTAAATTATTTGATTCTTTAGTTATCTAGTAAATAAATAATACAGCTTCAATGATTACTTGTATATTACAGCCTTCAGGAATCACAGCATGTCTCTGAGCTCTATTGCAGTAAAATGTATAAAAACAGTTTGTGCACAGAATTTGATGACTGCATTGAAAATAAAATGAGAAATCAGCATGGGAAACATTACATAGCTTAGACTGCAAGACATCAGGAGATAATTTTATGAGATAAAATAACAAATTTTCAATCCAGTTAAGATTTATTCTTAATTGATGTTTATGAGCCAACTTTTTCACTTCCATCTTTTAAACACCATGTTCAATTTGCGTACTTGACCCTACAATAAGATGCATTACTGAACTGGATCATTGTCTAATTCCTACAGATTTAACATTTCCATTTGCTTAATAATTATTCACTGTGTAATTGCTATTTGTACTTTGTGTCTACTCATCATGATAGTGGCTAAGTTGATGTCAAATGATTATTTAAACTTTAAACAACTTATCTGGATTCTTATGAACAAATATATAAAAATCTTCTGTTGCTATTTAAAAAGTTGAATTCATATTATCATAAACAGTCCTTGGAATGCTTTTAACTGAATGTTTAAAACCAGTTATTGATTGGGGAGAGGGGTGGATCTTTAGGTATGGTAAAAATTTTAATCATTTATGCAAAATAATTATGGATAAACTTATTTTGATTTAATGATAATTATTTTCTACCAGCTGGAATTTACAGTTCTTAAAATCAGAATTCAGGGGTCAGCTACCTAAACCCTACTCTGACTTACCCAATGCAACTAAAATTATACCGACTGATATGAATGATCAAAATTTGGAAGAACCTTCAAGATATGTAAGTTATATAAAATTTGAGTATATTTGTCTTTATTTATTAAATATCATGACTAATAAATGATTTATGTTTTTTAGTTTTAAATATTCTTTATTTCTATTATGTTATTTGAATTAACTTTGTAACATTTGCAAGCAGCTTACAGAATTGTCTTAATGGTACACACATTTCACATAAAATTATTCGGGATTTTTCTGACATCTAAGAGCGGCAGTTACTTGCTAACCTTTAAAACTTCATAGACCACTGAATGTATAATTTTATATTTGGCAGACTACTAATATGAATGACCACCATATGGCAGACATTCTGTACACTTCCATATCACTTAAAATGAACTTTAGGAAAAGCGAGTACAAACTGGCAATGCGAAACAATATGAACAAACTGAAATTTTATGCTACCAATTTACATTGGTTGCCAACTCTCACTTTCAAATATTGATAGAAACACCTGCAAAAGTAACTGAAAAATTGCGTAACTCGGGAAGAATTTTATAAAAAGTAGTAGGTAAAATTTGTTTAAAAAAAGGCATATCCATATTCCATAATAGGCTAGTTGTTTTTTTTTCAAACTGAATCTTCATAAAAATATAAATAATATCCCAATTTTTCTGTGAAGCTTCTGAGATGTTTTATGAACCACTGGTTGGTGACTGCTGATTTAGAATAGTATATGTTTCTATTAATTATTTTTTTAGATTATAATCTTTTTAAATGTTTTTTTTTTTTTGATAAAATTTCTATGAATGCCATACATATTTTGATTTTCTTTCATTGTTCATAGTAATTTAATTGTAAATTCTTTATGTGAAACATAAGTATTAATTCCAAAAAGTATATTATTAGATTTTTTAATGTATTTATGTTTAAATAATTCTCTGTCAAGTGCAGTGTTAAATAAAGGAAATTATATATATATAACCTTTTTGATTGGCAGAAAAGTTGTATTGTAAGAAGAATATGGAGAATAAATAACATCACATTTTCACAATTCCCAACCAATTATATTTTTTTGAAAAATATTGAAGAAACTTATACCAAGATCTTAACAATAGGAGGGGGCTGCAAATCTTCTTGAAATTTTTGATAACCTAAGCTTTTTTTATTAAAGGATGTTAAAAAATCAAAATGGTGCTTATTTACTTTTCTGTTCTATCTCTCTTATGAAATGCTTTTTGTTTTATAGGTGGATATAAACAGCTGTGATTACATTGTGGATTCGGATTATCCAAATCACTCTTCGTTGGAGCCGAGATATTCGAGGGATTTGAACTGGAACATCACATATTCTATTCCCTTTTTGGATTCTCAAAGGTTGTTTTATATTTTTGAAATTTTTCGAAATAGATTTAAGTGAAGGAATAGCTTTGAAATTATGTATGTTTAAAGGAATTAATTTAATAAAATAATTAACATTATCAATTTGAATGAACTGCAAAATTAACATGTTATTGGTACCAATACCACCTGTTAGATAATGTCAGATTGAGGCCCACAAAATTCATCATGGCAAAGGGTTAGATGTTAGCCATAGCTTTGAGTACCATACAGGTGACAGTACAATTTGGCTCAGTTCCATCCTAATTTTGATGGAGAGCACCCTGGAGGTGGTCAGGGGCCTCCCACCTCTCTTCCCCTTCCACCAACCTCATGAGAGGACTTGTGGCTTGAAGGCTATTTATAGTGTCCCCTTGTCTGAAAGGCACTATACATTTATAAACACCCAAGTAGTCAGCATTGCTAGCCACTATACTGGATGGGCGATGCAAAATTAACACACTGTTGTATTAGAGGGTGTTTGAAAATGTTTATAAATTTTCATGAATAGGAATTTGTACAAAAGTTGTTCTTTGTCTAATTTACCACTTCTGTCTCATAAAGTTCCAATTGAAGTAAACAGCTGGTGGCTGCTGTGGCTTAGTGGCTATGTTCTCAAACTCATGGCTGCTGTAGCCTAGTGGCTATGTTCACAAACTCGTTGCTGCTGTGGCCTAGTGGCTATGTTCACAAACTCATGGCTGGTGTGTATAATTAATACCTGCTATGTAGAGGGAGCTAATGCATATTAAATCTGCCAAGCTCAAAGTCCTCCCAATGGTGTGGTAGTTTGGTGGAATGGGTGTCTGTTCGGGTGTCACCCTTGTCACTTGACTGAGGCTCAAAATTATGAGGTCCATTGGCAATAGCCCTTATGTTGCCTTAAAGTGTGACATTAATAGAATTCTCTTTGAGTAAACTGCTGTCACATTTTGATTTAAAAATTTGAATAAAAAACATGAGTTTGAAACATTGTAAACATTAAACTAATCAAATAATTTTATTATTTTACCTTTTCCCCTTCCTTATTTTAAATAGTTTTTAGACACAAATTTTTTGAAAAAAAAGAGAAATTAATAAATTATGCTCATAATATGTAAATGGAAATAATCCATAAACTAGTTCAAATTATAGATAAGTATATGATATTCATTTGTTTTGGAACTTTTGATGAAAAGTAATGCATTTAAAAAAGGAAAATTGTTTTGAGTGTGTCTAAAAATCATGTAATGAAATGTGAGCATGTTGTGGTTTCTTTTATATGATTAAGACTAAAAATGTCTAAATGCAATTGTGTCTAAAAATTTATTACTATTATTTCAGGTCACATTCAATTTTACGAGCTTTTTATGTACCCTTTCTCACTGATTATTACTGTAGTTATGTGGACTACAACTTGTTGCAGAAAGCAAATATTAGAGATCGTCTCATTCGAAGGAAAAAAAAGACTGTGCCAAAATAAACTAAACATATTTTCAGTTTGTTTGTGATGTTTTTTAATCTCAAGTGTAAGTTCAATGGTTGTTTGAAATGTAAAAAAGGAATTTTCTTTGTTATGTGTGTGTGTTAATATTTTACTTAATTTAACTCATTGAAGAAATTTTATCGCTTGATATTGCTTTAAATTTAATATTTTGAAGCAGTTTTATTGATTTTGTTTTTATTTCTTTAGAAACATTAGTAAAGTTAGGAATTTTGAATTTATTGTTTTCTTATTAAAAATAAATCATATCTGCAAATAAATTAAAAATTTTATTTTTATGTTAATTGAATCTGTTTTTAATATTGTATAAAAGTTTATTATATTGTTAACTCCGTATAGCAGTCTGTATTTGTTTTGTAACAAATTACTTTAAAATAACACTAATTTATAATTGTCCAAATAGATTATTTTATACATTTTTGTATTAATATGTCATAAACATTGTGCAGATTTTTTAAATGTCAAAACAATATATTAAGGCCCTTTCTCCTTCTATTATTTATATCACTTTTATTTATTATTCTTGGCCTTATGTACATAAGTTTTGTGAATCGAAATTTGATACCAGAAATGGCTGATATTCCCAATTGTGTTTTCTCATATTTTATCTTGCATGCATTCCTATGGAGTATGTGATTATTTTATGTATTCCAGTGACATATGAAACATTTACAAAAGTTTTATAAATAAAACAAACTGATCAAGTTTTTTTGGAAAAATTTATTCATTTGTTATTGTTTCATATTTTTTTGTACATAAAGTTTTATAAATGAATTATTTATGAAATTCATTTTTTTTATGTTGTATCTCATGCCAAAGTTGTTAGTGGATGTATTGGTGTATAACTGTTTCTTGTAATTATTAAATGTCTATTTAATAAATGGAATATATTGAATAATAAAAATTGAATATATTAAATGTTAATTTAATATGTTCAGTTTTAAATAAATATTAATCTTTCTTAAATAAGAAAATTTGATGTTTGTCCCATTAAGTGTTATTTATTAAAATGTTTTATTTATTCTAGATGGCATTAAATATAGGAAACTGTTCATTATTGCACATTAATTTTATTCGTAGAATAATAAAGATTTATTATGTGACATTTTATTTTTCCTTTTAATGTAACAATGTTGTCTTACATTGTTCTGCTATGTATAAATTTTCAAATTATCATATTTATAAACTACTGATGTATATAATTACTGCACTTCTTAAATGTGGATTTCAATGAATTTCAAATGTAGGACACAATATTGTTTTAATCTAGCATAAAAAGTATAAATTATATTTAAAAAAAGTCACCTGTTGTTTAGGTGAAAGAAGAATGCACTTTTTGGAAAGGAAAATCTTCATAAATGTCTTAAAAGGGAGAACAAACCCCAAATGGAATTTGTAGCTTTATTTGTATGAAGAATTCCTGATGTAAATTTGAGATGGTATTGAGGATTTCATATTTTTTGAGTTATGAGGTTTAATATATATAGATATGTCTACTTAAATATAAATAAAATTCACTGTGATATTACATGGAAAATTTTTAGAGCACATCAGAGAAGAATTTTATAATTTTATTTCTAAATCAAAGCCATTTATATACAATATACATGTGTGTATATATATATGGATTCCCACGAGTGCTATATAAGAACTTTTTTCAATATAATTTGAGAAATTTTGTAATAATTATCACTTTGGTAAAGTATATATAATTCAAATGTCTTAAAATTTATAATTAAGTTAAAGGCAGTTGGCTTTTTTAAATGCATTTGTTTTGCAATATCTGTCTTCACACACATCAAACTATTCAAGCAAAATTGTTTTTAAAATCTGTTTGAAGAAATTTGTTTTTGAGATGCAATTGTTTCTTAATTCAATGTTTATGATAATTACATTTGAGTTTCAGAATGAGACAAAATGTACATCTGACATGCTCAGTTGACATCTACGTACTATTTGCTAGTCAAGAAACTTAGCTAAAAAATCAAAGGATATGATAAATGTTGACATAATGAATATTATTCCACAAATTGACTATTAATTACATTTACATTGTTTAAATATGTTAATTTGTGCTTAAACCCAAATTAATATAATTTACCAATGCATTAATTTTATGAATCACATATATATTAATTATATGAATGCCGATTTTTCTTTAATATTTCATAAATTTCAGCAACTTAGTTGAGCATTGTATTTATAAAAATAATTTAGAACAGGGGTCACAGCAACCTATGGTACATGTGCCACACAGTACAATTCTCAGTGGCATTATGCAGTATTCTACAAATATGTCAATTTTTGGATGAGAGTTGACAAATTTATAATGGTTCTTATTTGACAAATATCTTCAGAATTGTGAAAAAACCTGAAAGATAATTCTAATGACAAGTTTACTATTGAATGTCATTGCTGGAGAGATTTCATTGTTTGGAAAGAAAATTACTTGTACTCTGCTTTCAGCTTTTAATTCAACATATCAAAGTAAAAATTCTTTCTTCATTTGAAAAATATTTCGATTTCACAAAGAAATTGTTAACTACTGAATGCTCAGAATCATGTCAAATTGAAAGTCACAAATTATACCCCTAATTTTGTGATACGAAAGTAGAGTGGTGCAAACACTAGGTTCGCATTAAAATTTTTATTTGCCATGCTATTTAACTGTAATGGAGGGAAATACTTCTATTTCTTATTTTTATAAATTTGTTTAAAAATACTTAATATACGTACAATTAAAATTTTTGTTAAAGAAATAACTATATTTTATGCTGTTTATTTTTATGTTAAGAAATAACTTTAAATGATGCTAAATTAATACATAATAAAACTGTAAATCTAAATTATTCACTTCTATTCTGCATGATTTATCATGGGATTTGAATTGTTTCAAAAATGTCCTACTGTGGGGGATGCTGATTTGTATTGGTGGATTGATTTGGAACACCACAGCTAAAAGGTTGCTGACCACTGATTTAGAAATAAATTTAAATAAGAAAAATACACATATGTGCTCGTGTAATAGATTGTGCATGAAAAAATTAAGCATTTTAAAATGGATGCTTGACTCTATTTATGAAATTCTGGAAACAGTCATAATTTTAATTCATTTCAATTTTGGCAGCATGAATTTTGCCCCAAGATAATCAGTGTCTTGATTCTTCATGTAAGTTGGAATATTTACTTGACATTTTAGGTGCATTAAAATACCTCTGTGGCTATGCCAATGCTTCTGAAATTCAATCCTTAATGTATAGTAAATTCAAGTATTTAAATAGAAAATTATGTGAAATTCCTATATGTGGTGTAAAAAAGGAATGGAAAATAATTTAAAATTGAATTGACGTGTTTTTTATGTGTAATATCTATGCTCTGCATAATATCCTGTAAATTAGAGTTACAGTGAATTGGTGTTTGTGTGTAAAAGATTTTCTATTCCAGTTCTCTGGAAAAAGCCTTTCTTTAATTTATTTGCTCCTGAACCCTCCAAAGACATTGGAAGACATTCCAGAAGTTTCTTAAGCTGGAATAAGCTGAGGGCTTCTGGATTCAGAAAGCAGAATGTTTTGGGGGCCTGTCTCAGGCTTTGCTTGCATGTTTTCATATGGTCGCTGCTGTTTTTAAGATTTTTGAATGTCACCTTGCTTTTGTGTAATGTGCCATTGCCAAAATATCATCATCAATAAATAAATGTGTGTTAAATATGTTTTCTTGAGTTTTTTCAGACATAACTACATTAAAAATAACATCCAAGTAACCGGCATTCTTTCGTATGAAACCGATTTATTAATTTACAAAGGACGAATAAATGACTATAATAAGACAAATGGACGTATATGCAAAAATAAATATTATAAAAGATTATTTACAGTTGAAAACACTTTTTTTGTAAACGATCTTTTTTTTACAGTGTTATAGGGTAGTCCCACTATCAGAAACTCAGAATAAAGTCTCTTGTCTTATCGCAAACAATACACAAACAGATTCTGATCTTGACTGGCTGATTCCTGAACTATACCGACATTTATATAGCCTCATGGAAATTTCTAGAAGGGTCAACCCTAGAGCCTTCTTGAAAAAGGTTGAAGGTTCCTTACCAATACTAATCTTGTAACCATGGTCACATTTTTTAGGGTTGCCGTAATCTTATTTTTCAAGTTCATGCTGTGAAGGGAACTAGCCGCGTAAAAAGTTTTCTCAAAAGCAATGTATCATAGGCAGGTTAAACAACATATGTGTCATGTTTCACTATGTATATTGATTGTTTTCAACTATATTTCTGTAAATTCGTTTCAAGAGTGGAAAGATATCCAAGCCATCCTATTCTTGTTTATTGCCTTGAATTGATCGTTTCCCATTACATTTCCTTTGCAACTAAAGCAACATTTGATGTGTTTTCAGTTCTGCCTTTTTTACAGTTCTACAAAATTTTTTTATGATTTTGATTTGCTTATGACTTTCTATTGCCTCAACCTCTGTTTTATAGCTTAGATTTTAAACCTTCCAGTTATATAATTCCTACCAAAATGCATTGTTAAATTTTTGAATAATACTTGTTTAGTTTTAAATTTTTTAATATTCCATTCAGGAATAACAGTTTCCTCCATTTCAGGCAAAAGAAAGGTATAATTAAAATATTTTAGCAGTGCATTTATACAGAGTTATTCATAATTTTCTCTGTGGTTTTCAAGCTTTATAGTAAAAAACTAAAATGCAGTAAGAAACAGAACATTTGAATGAATACAGATACAATTCCAGTCTTATTTACATACCTTACAAGTACTCTATGTGTTGATTTACATATAGAATACCTGTTGACCTACTCAACATGATATACAGTGTGTCAAATAAG
Organism: Trichonephila clavata; assembly: GCA_019973975.1. NCBI lineage: Eukaryota > Metazoa > Arthropoda > Arachnida > Araneae > Nephilidae > Trichonephila > Trichonephila clavata. The sequence continues at coordinate 68,907 of BMAO01032318.1, read as the reverse complement.
TTTTAAGACTCGTCCCAGAGCATAGATTGTAATGGCGCCATGAGCGTAAATGCACATGTGCCCTAACGTCCCTAACTGCTGACACACTGACAACTAGTTGATGGTATTTACGACAATTATACTCGTTTCTACAATTACACTCCAAGAGAATTTTTTTTTATTTTTGACCACCCAGTGAAAACCAATTATGTTTTTAGTGCAATGTTTGTATAGGAATTGTTGGTTATGAAAAAGGCAATAAAGTAAGTTTTTGTGTTTATAAAATTAATAAATTTAAAAAAAAATCTCCACTATTTTAATGTCATACTACGTAATTTCAAATTATTTCCAAGCATTCAACTTGAAATCTAAAAATAGTACGGTAAATAACTAATTAGTTTATAGAACATTTTAAAATCATTCGATGAGGAAGAGAATATAGAGGAATATTCGAAGGTTTCATCCCATTTTCCTTATAATCGACTCATTTTTAATCAATTAGCTAAAAAAAATCCCTTTTTATTACATACCCAAAAAATCGCACTTTTTAAAAAAAAATTTACTTTCACTCGCATTATATGTATAGAACACCATTACATTTACAAATGTACAAGCTATATACATTGGAATAAAATAGTTAATACTTTATTTTCGTATAGAAATCTTGTTACACTAAATGCGGTACTTACGAGGAACCCATTAACAGTACTAAATGAAGTATTTCTGTACTTGTACTAGTGGTCCAGGTCGCAGCCTCGTAACTGGCATGTCATGAGTTCGAGTCTTGTGCCGCTGAAGACCCGCCGTGTAGAGGAGGCAGCTGCACTTTAAATCTAGCGAGGCTCGAACGTCCTCCCGTTGGTGCGGTGTGGTAGTTAAGAGAGGGGTGCCAGCTCAGGTGTCATCCTCTTCACTTGACCATGGTTCAAAATGTCTGTCGCTAGTAACCCTTGTGTAGCTTTATGGTGCGACGTTAGTTTTTCTCTCACTCACGAGTTTGAGCCCCAGTGCCCAGTACAGTGTACGCGTTAAATCTATCGAAGCTCAAAGTTCTCCCCTTGCGCATGCGCCAATCTGTATTAACCTGTTGAAAAATGAATTGGCGAAGATTTGGAAGAATAAAAACTGTATTTAAAAAACAGGTACATTTTTTAAATTTATGGGAAACTTACTACATATAATGTAATACTTAACCACATTATTCATACAGCAAAATATGATCATGCGCGGGAACGGTACAAGCTATAAAAAAAGTTTTATTTTCGAACATATGCATGAACAAGATCAATATTTGAACAAGGGCGGGAAAGGTTTTCCACTATAAAAGGCTACATATTACGACATTTGGGAACTTTTTTTTATTTGATGAAATGGGCCGACGATATACATACAGTCGACTCTCGCTAATTCAAACCTTCGATAATACGAACCTCTCGCTAATTCGAAGTATATGCTCAGCCCCTAGAAAAACTCTTGATATTTCGAATTAAAACAATACGTTTTGATTCAATATTTCCAAGTAAAATTTGTGGCTGGCTAGAATAAAACATGCGATAATTCGAATAAAACTCTCGACAATTCAATCAATCACTATCATGTAGAGTCCTGTAATAAACAGGTTGGAGCTTAAATGTATTGGGTTGTTTTGTCTCTGCTTGTCTCCCCTGTAACGTAGCCCTTTTGAAAACCATCGGAGTTGACTCCAATAACTCTGACAGAAGCCAAAGTGTCAGTAAAATAAACTACGTAACTTTTTCTTTCAAAATCATGTTGATGCGGACGTTTTTCAACCTTCATTTATTCTAGGAAAGAAAAAAAAAAGTAGCAGATTTTTTCGTCAAAAAAAAAAAAATAATAATAATTTTGTACAGTATTATTCTTTTAATAGTTGTGTTTTTAAAAAATATCTATTTTTTTAATACAGGACTTTTAACTTCTGTATAATATATGTACTTTTTGAAAATACTTAAAAATAATTTTATACATATGTACACAATTGTTGTTTTATTACATAGTTTCAAATTTTAATGTGCTCGAAAAAAATTATCATCGTGTATTTTGGGAGTTTTTTCCTACCTTCTTGATAATTTGAAATCTTGATAATTCCAAGATTTTCATTGGTCCCTTCAATTTCGGATTATCGAGAGAGTCGACTGGTGTATATAAAATACGTATAATAAAATTTGTAGTTCTGTTTAAATTTCTTTTCTTTATTTTGAATTAATTTTTAAAATTGACTATTTAAATTATAGAGTAGTTATAAATATTGTCTTGAAAATTCTCTTGCATATTTTATTGTCGTCTGCTTTATTTAATACACGTAAATCTAATTTATCGGATTACTTATTTCCTGATATGTGATCGTCTGCTGTTAAAGTTGTTGCTTTAAGATGGCATCTCTTAGAATTATTTTAAATATGTTTTTATAGTTGAAGAAAAAGAAATGGAACGCGTAATGCGTTGAACTGAATACGTAATTAATTCTTGTATCTTTTTGAGATATTGTAATTCATCTAGAGATCTTTTTGATAATTTCAGTGATTATAAAAACAAAAGGCGTCCGTAGTATAAAGTTTGGCTACTATTATTCGCAGTGTAAGTACCCATTCTTCCTTGGTATTTGGAAATAATTTTAAAAAAAACTTCTTCTGTACTAAGCACAAATAACATTTTCAACTAAATGCTATTTAGAAATAATTGGAAGAGAACACACACACATGGTTGGATTGAAAACCGACGCTTTGATTCAGTGTTGTTCTATGTTCTGGTAATTTTTAATGTACTTCAAGCATTCAGATTCATTTTTTTATCTGAAATAATATTATATAATAATCTTTAATTTATTTAAATTCTTTATGTGGTACATCACAAATATGTAGTTTTCAGTTTTCGCTAGATTGTGATAAAAAAGTACAAAATTTAACTACGCAAATTATGGGTATTTGAACTTAAATTTAGTTTTTTTTTGCTTTTAATTATTTAATGACATCTGATATGAAAGTATTTATGGAATTTTGATTTAAGTCGCATTTTAAAGTGATGTGAAGTCTATTGGCGATGGATCTCACAATTTTGAACTTCAGACAAGTACCTTGGCTTGCATATTTATGTACAATGTTCTATCTTTATTTAACGTATCCGACTGGTTGCGACAACTTTTTAAAAAAAAAAATGGAGATATGTGGATTTTTTTTGTTATTTTTAGAATTTTTAAGTACATTTTAAGAAAAATATGCTAAAATTAAGAGGAGAAAATTAAATTATTATAACTACACTCATGTCCATAAATTAAGGATAATTCAGAATCACACAGAAATTGAACTCTAAAATAAAAATTTCACCTGTAGAATTATCACACACATCTTGAAGAAGAATATGCAAATTACAGGAAGCTTCTAAATGGCGCGGATAATACGTCACAATGACGAGAGTGTAAGACAGGGGTATATAAGGAATGGTGGCAAAGAAGTAAAATTGTTCACAAGCGCTTTAAAAGCCTTTCAGTGCAATAACCGCATAGTTATGGCACAAAAGAAGCATTTGGATGATTTTTTACGCGTTAGAATTATCGGACGACTGGAATGTGGACGTACCCAGCTTGAAGTATCCGAGGAACTTGGAATCGCCCAGAGTGTCATCTCCAGGCTTTGGCAACGATTCCAAGATGATGGTAATGTGAGTAGATGTTACAGCACAGATCGCCACCGAGTTACAACGCCGAATGAGGACCGATATTTGGCAGTTACTGCCAAAAGAAACAGACGGAGCACAGCATCACACCTGTCTCGTCAGCTTTCTTCAGCTACCGGTACGACAGTTTCAAGGCAGACCGTGTACAGACACTTAGGGAACATTGGTCTATATACTCGTAGGCCTGTCAGATGTGTTCCGCTTACCGCAACTCACTGTCGCCTGCGATTAACCTGGAGTAGAGAGCATACATTGTGGACACCGCAATAGTGGTCTTGTGTGATGTTTTCCGACGAGTCCAGGTTTAGTTAGCAGTCTGATTCTCGCCGGAATTTCATATGGAGAGCGCCAAGTACCCGTTACCACCAAGAGAACACCATTAAACGACACCGTTACGGTGGTGCAGGATGGCTCGTTTGGGGAGGAATTATTCTTGGTTCTAGAACTGACCTGTATGTTCAGAGTGTAACGATGACAGGCCACATCTATCGGGATGTCATTCTGAAATAACATGTACGTTTGTTTCGGGGCGCCATGGGTGCTGAATTTCTGTTTATGGAAGACAACGCCCGTGCAAACATTGTAGACGAATGCCTTCAATCGGAGGATATCACCCGTATGGATTGGCCAGCATACTCACCAGACTTGAATCCAATAGAGCATATGTGGGATATGCTTGGCCAACGAATTGCAGCCCGTCAACCCCCTCCTACCTGTCTACCGGAACTTCGGAGGGCATTGCTTGATGAGTGGTGTAATATTCCCCAAGTTGCTATGTTATTCATTGTCAAAATAACCTTCAGGATAAGAGATATTTTTATTTTTACAAAAACTAGAACACTTTATCTCAGTTACTATACGAAATTGCTTAAAAAAAACAGTGATTCTATTCACATAATGGACTATAAATTTTGTTATGAAACAGTGATTGATAAATCTGAAGGTTAAAACTCTTCTACTATTATGCAGAACTTGCAGAAAAAATTTCAGTTAATTATTTTAAAAACTGTTTTAGCAAATCGCGCCGACCCCGTTTGATTATTTAAAAAAAAAAAAAAACACATTTCGAATAAAACATGTTTTGAAGTATGACATCGTGCTTAAAGTAATGACATCTGCTTTTACTAAAACACTTGTAGTTCTAGTTCTAGTGAACGGAAAATGATAAACTTTGTATTTTTATAAAGCTCATATGGCCCATGAAATAAAATCATAAAACAAATTTGTCAATTTTTGGCAAAATTCACAATTTTAGGGTAGTCGGATACCTTAACTTGATTTTTTAATTAGATCTTTGGAAACATATATATTCTACATATGATATGTAAGGGACGACTGCTTTTATTTTAAGAATGTATTAAATTTTGAAAACACTAGATTTATCAAAATGAAACCATAAAACTTTCTTCCGAAACGAATATTAATTGCCGAAATTATTTGAGGGCACTCGTAATTTTGTGTTCTTACTAGTAGCAAAGGGCTTACACTACAGTGTTGGGAAGTATGTAGTGTAAAATTTTATATATATTTCCGGTATTTTGTTTTTTTTACTGCAACTTTCAGTTATAATCCGTTCACACTACACGACCAATGAATAACCGAATAATTTAAAATTGAATTTATTTTATTATCGTGTTATACAGGATGTCCCATCAATAGCACTCAAACTCTGCAAAGACATATTCCTCGTCGTGAGTACATAAGAAATGTCTACAGAACTGTACCTGTACGATCTCATAATTTTCGAGAAAATACGGCAATTGATGATGAATGAATGATGATGCATGATGTTTATGATGGGGCTCTAGCTCATTTCTGTGCTCCTGTCCGTGATTGGTTGGATGTGGCATATCCCGCCCATTGAGTTGGACATGGAGATCCGGTTTTATGGTCGTCACGATTACCAGATCTCACATCGTTGAATCCCCCCCTCCTATTGGGCAATCTCAAGACGTTGTGTTAACACAAACGGACTAAGTTGCTCGGTTACATGCTGCGTGTACTTCGGCGGACACCGCACTGCTGCGATGTGTGCCCTCGTTCTACGACGCTCTCAAGCCTGCCTCGATATGCACAGTAGACACTTTGGACATCTGCCTTTATAAATATTTGCAAATACTGCTGTTGAGGTGTCTAATACGGTGTTTTCTCCTTGCACCGAATATGACGCCATACTTTGTTTTTCGAATTTTTCTCGTTAACTAGGGATCCTGCAGGTTCAATTCTTTGGGTATTTTTTATGTACTCCAAATGAGGATTCTAGCTGTGCTTATGGGTGCTAATTTTGGGACATCCTGTTTATTAAATCATCCTTACATACCAGATCAGAGTATTTTACACTGCAAGCAAATATTTACACATTGGATAGATTGACAAATAAACAGACTGTCTGACAGAAAAACAGACAGATTGTTTGAGATTCAGATAGACAAACAGAAAAACTGACAAGCAAACTGAAAGAAAGGAAAACTGACAGCCAGACAGACTGTCTGACAGAACGATACACATATCGTCTGACAGACAACCAGACAGACATATCAAATCACAAACAGATTGATCAATAGACCGACGGTCTGTCAGTCAGACTGACAGACAGATACTATCTCACATACCAACCGACCCAGAGACAGATAGACGGATATAGCGACCAACCGACAGATACAGACAGGAAGACGGAATGTCTGACGGACTGTTTGATAGATAGACTGACAGACAAAGAGCCTGTCTGGCAGAACGACCAACCGACCGATTTACAGACAAACCGACAGAACGAACTTCCTCAAAGATATAGACAAAATGTCTGACAGACAAATAGACAAGACTTCTTACACACAGACTGAAACGAGAGAGTGCTTGACTGTCTGATAAATAGATAGGCACAGGATTTTTTATTTTATACCTAAAAGTTAATTTTATGTAATTTGATAACTTATTGCTAGACGTGTTGTAAGAAAGCAATCCAACTGAAAGGCAATGTCCGAAATTAAAAAAAAAATTTTTGTTTGTTTATTTCCTGATTTTTGTAGTGAGAACCCATTTTCACAAATAAAAGTGAAATTATTAATGCTTTTAGTTACTGCGCGTTTTTATTATTAGGTGCGCGTAACAACGGCTTTCGACATACTAGGTAATATACACATCTTATAAATATCTCTTTGATGACTTGTTTAATAAACACTAAAATAAAAACATATTTCTACAATAATAGGAAGAATTTTTCTTTTTTTGTTGCGATCTTGTAAATAATGGAATAGAGTGAGTGTTTATTTACGGTCGCACTATGAGGAAGCACGAGGGCAATGGGTGACAGACCTTGTTCAATTTGAACCTCGATTCCACACCACTCCAACAGGAGGACTTTGAGCCACGACAGATTTAACGTGTATCAGTCCCTCTATATGGAGGGTCCTCTCTGGCACAAGGGCTCGAACTCATGACACACTGGCCAGGTACTCGTGGTCATAACTGCTAGGCTACTGCTACATTGGTGTTGCAGAAGATATTATTACAGATTTCTTCAAAGGCCGGCTGGGGGGGGGGGCGCAGTTTGTTGGTCGCTGGCCTTTTGCACTCAAAGTTGCGGGTTCGACCCCAGCCCAAGTTGGTGAATTTTCATGATGCATGAAATCGACAGCTTCCGTGTCATATGTTTATGCGGCATGTAAAAAATCCCTTGAGTGTCCGTTTGGCTTGGGTGCTCTCAGCAAAATTAAAAAAAATTCCTAAGTACAATTTCGCTTTGTCACAGCTCAGGTGCCTCCGTCTGGGGAGGAAACTAAGCGTCAAAATTACTTGCGCCTGTATGGTGCCGCACTAAAAAGTGATACCAGCTCCTGGAGAATGTACTAAGTCTGCAAAGGTAAAAAATACCAATACGCAGCCCCATTGAAAAAAAATTATTAATTTTTAAAATAATAGACTTTGTTTTAAAATTGATTAAGTACTATTATATTAAGAGCAAGTATCAGATATCCTAAAAAAATTACAAATTTCCTCTAATAAAAATTAGTTTTTATTAGACGAAAACATTAAATTTTATAAAAATTTGCAAGTGTACGAATACTTTTGTGATCCACTGTATATATATATATATATATATATATATATATATATATATATATATATATATATATATTTTGTTGAAGAAAGGGAATTCTTTTTCTCAAAAATTACGGCATCTTTCTCTTAATATTTGAGGCCATGGTAGCCTAGTGCTCAAGGAAACGGACTCGTGGTAGGCATCTTATGAGTTCGAGTCTCATACCGCTAAAGATCCACCGTGCCGAGGCGGCTGATGCACGTTAAAAATGTCGAAGCTCAAACGTCCTCTTTTTGGTGTGGTGTGGAAGTTAGGAGAAGGGAGGTGCCAGCTCGGATGTCGTCCCCGTCACTTGACCACGCTTCACAATTAAGAGGTCCGTCGCCAACAACCCTCGTGCAGCTTTATAGAGCGAAGTCAATAGGACTCTCAATATTTGAAATTCTCTATAACATAATATCAACAAATTATATAATGTTGCTCCTTATTTTTTTTAATTATAAATTGGATATTCCACAAGATGGAATAAATTTATTCTATATTTGATTTTGGTTTCGTATTCTATCCATAAGTTAAAATTTTGTGGCAATAGAAGTACTCGACGTCCAGCGGAATTTTTACCATTGATTTTCCTATTAGTAAGTAGGGAAAAATTCATAACTGCATAGGACATTCTTTTTTGTTTAAAAAGGACGAATCTTTTTGTTTCCCCAAAGGATAACAAAAAGAGCCCTTTGGGTCGCCGATCATCTTCCTAATACACGTCTAGCACTCATTGTGGCGAGGACAATAGAACCCAGGACACTTATCGAAGACTAAATCTGCCTAGTTCCTCCAGAGTTATATATGTTGCGTCAGTCCTATTTAGCGGAGGGCTGTATTTAGCCAACAAAGCGAAGCCTGTCCTTTTGTTGTCGCCATAGAAGGGAGCGGGAAAAAATTATGAATCTCGCGATATTTGTAACTGTGTGTTTGTGCAGGTGTCAAGAATGCAAGTATCGCCTTTTCCCTTTGTGTCTCAGGTTAGAGAGAGAGAGAGAGAGAGAGAGAGTTTCTGAGAAATAGTTACTAATTCATATTATAAAGCGACGTCGTGTGAGTGGTGCAAATTAAAAATAACCTTTATTCACTAAAATGTTTTGGTTTATAGCCCATTCACCGCCACAGGTAGAGAAAGAGAGTTCTTCTCTGGGTGCCAAGATTTTATTTTAAAGAAAACATGATATTTTACAAAATATAATAATTTGAAGTTACCGGTATACAATTATAATGACACTTACGGTAATTTTATTGAAAAAAAAGCAACAACACTGCGTGTGATAACTCGTACTGAATAAGCTCCCTGTACTGAGTACCACTTACAAGTTATCTTGGTGTTTTTTTTTTTCTATAAAAATTTTCATATACAAGATTTTCTTTTCGTTTTATTTGATTTTCCTTGGGACAGTTAGATTTTCATTCAGATGTGTAATGATCCTCACTGGGAAAAACCTATAATGCGGTGATAGTAGCTATAAAAAGTTGTAAAGTAATGCAAATGGACTGATATAAATAATAATTAGCAGACCTCAGCGTTGGTGCAAGAAAATCTCTCTATCCTGTTTCGAAATTTTCCCTGCAGAATGACTACATGTTTTATAACCAAAAAAATCGAGGGAATAAAAAGATGAGGATGCATCAATTTAGAGAAACCGAATTAGAATTAGAATTATATTTAGAAATGATTTTGCCAGTTCAGGTGTAGTCCTCGTCATTTGACCATGGTTCAAAATTACGAGGTCCGCCGCCAAAAGCCCACGAGTAGCTGAACACAGTGCGACGTTAATATTCACTCACTCACTCACCGCTTTTATCCTCCCCAGATGAGTTGGAAATTTGCTTTCGGGCAGGTTTCTTCCACTCTACCATTCGATTAGCCACTCCTCTCGTCTGATGCATTCTTGACACGAATGGCTACTATAATCACGATTTTCACCGACTAAACGGGGTTTGAGACCCCAGGTTCTATATTGATTTGTCATCCCCATGTTGCCTACTATTATCCCCCTTTTCCGAGTTTATCGGTCGAATTCGGTGACACCCTGTGTATTAATCCAATTGAATAGAGTTTAATTACAAATATTTACACAAAATTTAAGAGTTCTACTTTTTTTTTTAACTGAGTGTATGCATCAGTCGCAAGTTTTCAATGCCACAGTGCTTCGAAAATATTACTTGGAAGTCTTTTTACACCACCGTGTTTCGGTCATTCTTCCCCGAAGTGTAATTATTGATTTCGGTATCATCCTACAGCGAAACCTTTTTCGTGTTTTTTTTCTCCCTAGAATGTTTTGATTTTAAAAGTAGCTCCGAGTCGTGAGACACTTTAAATTAAAAATTAATGATTTAAAAAAAATAGGGTCAAATATAGAAATGAATGTTTAATGAGCTATTTTTTAAAATGCATATAAAAAAATTCGTATTTTAAAGCAAAATACAATAAATAATTAAAAGTAATTATTGTCGTGTAGCAAATTTTTAAACGGGAACAAGGGAAGAACATGGGAGGTAAAATTTTTTATTGCCGATAAAATTATTTATTTTTAAGTTGTGAGAAAACGGATTAATTAGCATGTTTAACTTGATACAATATAAATTAATTTTGAAACTTTTAGAAATAATAGGCTTTTAAATAAAAATTTTTGCAATTAGTGAATAGTCAAAGAGAAAAACAAGATATCAATCATGGCCAAGTAATTTTAGCGCGTTTTTCACATGCAATTTTACAATAATGCAACTAATGAACTTTTTACTAACAGAAAGTAGTGTACTGTACTACTCCTCTAAATGTACTACTATTGAGCTGACAAGAAATAATGACACAAATCTGTATCAGCACTATAAAAAAAGCAAAAAAAAAAAAAAAAAAACTTTTTTTTTTTTTTTACAAACTGTGGGAAAATTTAAATATGATTCGGCTCATCTAGGGCACAAATGTGACCCAATGCCGAAAACCCGAGGTCAATGGGTTGCTTATTGGCTGAGAAAAAGGTACGACAAAATATGGAACGAAGACGAAGACGAAATTTGCGTCCTAATAGCGCTTTTGTTCCACTACGTGAAAAACGCGCTAAAAAGGGTTAATATTTAGATTTTCAAGCAACATACATTGAATTGGAAATTATAAAATTGCAAACGCGAATGCTTTATTTATAAGGTCTGCTGGAAAATTCTGTCCGCTTTTAAAATGAAACAAAAAAAAAAAAAATGTTAGATTTTTTTCATTTCTTGAATAAATTTTGGTACATATAATATAATTGCCATCAATATTTATAACTTCTTCTTGTGTCATGGCAATGTATATATCCCATTTTTTAAAGAAATGCCATCCTTAGAGGTGAAAAATTCAACAAGGGCTGATATGGTATCTTCATTTCTGAACTTTTTGCCATGCGAAAAGTTATGCGAGGAGAGAAACAAGTAATAATCGGAGGGCTCTAGGTCCTGGTGTAAAGAATTTCCCCCGAAATCCGTCGATCATTGGGAGTTAGAATAAACACCAACATTCCAATGAATCCAAATGAATATAATTTATTAATCCTTTTATAAGTCTCAAAAACCCAGGGAAGTAAATGCACATACATAAAGAATTGGAACCAAAGCGAGGCAAATGAGATATTTAATATTTAATAATAAGTAAAATCGCTTACGTTTTGAAATAATTGTAACTCCTATCTCAAATAATCGACAACTAGTCGATTTAACTCTAATTCCAATATCTTATTGACAGAACCTTTAATTATCAATTTTATATATTAATTACTTGTCGACGAATTGCCCTCGTCTATCTTTCAATTACTTTACGTTAACAAACTTCTATCCTCTAACACTCCTAGCCTCTCTCTCTCGAATTTAAAAGTTAATATAAGACATGATTTACATAAATCATATATTCTTCTACGGGAGAAAATTTTCAATTAAACAATATTTAAATTAATAGAATTTCCCCAAGAGGATTAGAATAGGTACGCAAATAGACAACGTTACACTGGTATGGTGGATGAGACAGAATTTCCCAGCCTACATCTACTACTTTCTGACGATTCCCTAAAGCAGTATGTGGCCTGACATTACCATGAAGCAGAAGGATGTCCTTCCTTTTGAACATCGCCGACCTCTTTTCTTAGAGTGCTGTTTTTAAATTACCCAACTGTTGACAGTACATCTCCGAATTTAGCTTTTCGTTTGGTTTCTATTGCTTAAAATGTATTGGTCCTCGAATGTCCCGTCATTTGTGCACAACATTCTCTTATTCAAGTTCGACTACCGGTTTAGAGGTGTGGCAATGGTAGCTTAGTGGTCAAGGTAACTGATTCTGGACGGCCTCTTATGAGTTCCGGCCCACTGAAGATCTGTCCATCTAGGGAGGTGATGCACGTTAAATCTGTCAAGGTTCTAACGTCCTCCCGTTGGTATGGTGAGAAAGTTAGGAAAGGGGGTGGGTACTCGCCCAGGTGTCGTCCTCTTCACTTGACTATAGTTCAAAATAACAAGGTCCATCGACAAAAGCCCTCGAGTAGCTGAATAGTGCGACGTTTAATATTCACTTACTCACTTCGGTTTCGAGGTGGAGGGGGCAGGTTCTTACGGGTGCATGATGTTTTCAATAGTAATCCAGCCACCCATCCGGTATAGTGGTTTGTGATGCTGATTGCTGTGCCGTAGGGGCTGGGTTCGAAAGCTGGCGAAGGCATGGATATTTGTAATAGATTTTGTTGGCCTTTGTGGCATGGGTGCACTTTAAATAGCCATCGAGCCGCAAAACCTCTCGTGAGATTGGTGAAAGGGGAAAAGAGGTGGGGGCCCCCTGACCAACCTCAGGATGTTCTCCCTCAAAATTGGGGTGGAACCGAGTCAAGTCGTGCTGTCACCTGTATGGTGCTCAAAGCTACGGTCAACGACAGGTATACATCTAGCTTCTTACCATGATGAATTTCGGGGGGCCCGATCTGACTCCCTCAGACAGGTGGCCCATTAGCAACAACAACGTTAGTTATCTTCTTTTCATCCTTAGTTATCATCTGGCCCAAGGACGGTTCACATTTGCTCCATGCAAGCAGAGGTGTGCCTCTGATGAAACGATCATTTAAAATTCTTTTTATTTAAATTATGTGGTACCCATCTCGAATAATTCCACACCAATCTTAGTCTCTGAATAGGGGTTGCAAGGGTTTTTTGAGCTGAAAAAAGCCTTTCCGAACTTGTAACAGGAATGGAAAGAGCGTTCCCATACACCTAATACTTTTATTGGATCACCCTTTTTAGATTTTGCACCAAGATTGATCTAAAACCTTTAGATTATCAATTTTACAATATTTAAGAATATATTCGTTTGTCAATATAATGTGTCATTGAATGTCTTTTTTAAAGTACGAATAATAACTGAAGAAAAACATCCACACAAACGATATAAAAAAATTGTATTTTAGTCTTTATTTATTAAACTGAGTTTTTTTTTTAAAATCGAATTTTAAATTCGCTAAGAGGGAATTTAAAACAATTAATTCCTTCAATATTATTTAACAGAAAATTTTCTTTTTCATTTAATGTTTAGTTCTCAGTTATCTTTATTTTTTATTTTCCCAAGTGTTTTAAGGAACTAATTTGATATCGGTAAGTTAATTTGAATTTGGCGTGATTTTGAAATCGAGCCAAATGGGCTTTTAATGCAATCGTCATTCTAATGTAGTCGTACCAACTTGGCAAAATTTTACAGCTATTTGGTGGGAAAACCCATAGCGTACGATATTAAATTAGTTTCATTTTTTGTTTACTTGATAGCTCTTACAAAACCTTATTTTATGCTTTAGTAGTAAAACAAAGAATGCGACATGGATTCTTCCTCTATCAAACTAACAAAATAACACTTTTTTAATAAAGGTAGGTGATATTGAAACAAATTCTTTGCAGTCGTTTCTGCTCATGATATCAAACGCAAAAGAAAGCTAGTCATTTGAAATCTGAATGAATATTGTAAATGCGTTAAAAAGATATTGAAACATTACCAAGAACACAGGATGTGCTCTTGTAAAAAATTTGTGAAACCTGATGCCCTTCAGCCTTAATAATTTAAAAATTTTAATTTAGCATAATACTAAGATAATTGAGTACTTACGTACTATCGCAAAAATGCTAACGTTTAAAATAACTCGCCAAATCGGCAACCCCAATTTCACATGTGTTGTGCATACTGAATTGGCAACCATGTGCTTCATTTCATATAATGTCACCAATACGGTTGTGATAATGCGTACCGTTAATTGCTAGCAAATTTTCCTACCTTAAGCGAATAGTCCCCTTGAATATCAATTTATAAAAAAGAATAAATTTTCAAGCATAAAGTGTTTATTAAAATTATTTTATTTTGCAGATGAATTTGATATCAGAAAGCTACTTATTTTTCCGCCAAATAATGGTAAAATTTCGCCATGTTAATACAATAAGATTAGTTTAGCAGCCAAACTTCTATTTGGCGCGATTTCAAAATTATATCAAAAACGACTCTAACGTGCCTTTACCATATAATTCCTTTTCTTTGGTAACAAAATTTTAAGCCGTAAAACAATCTATGGAACTTACGTATTATCACAACAATCACCAACTTTCAAGATGACTTGCCAAGTTGGCAACCACAATTTCGTATGTGTCTTATATTCTAAATTGGTAATCATGTGCTTCGTTTCATATAATATCGCCAATAGGTTGCGATAATACGCAAGTGATTCCTCCCAATCTATTTCTATTTATCTATAAATACTTACTAATAACCTGTCGGTCACTTTCACCCAAAGTTGCGACATACAGCCATTAAGGAAAAATCAATCACCCGCGAGAATACAAATTTTTTTTTGATAGGTTGATTTAATTATCTTCTGGTATATTTTGTTACAAATAATTAAAATTTGTGTTAGTGAGTTTTTTAATATCGCCCTTTAAAGCAACATGAGGGCTATTGGTGACAGAACTCGTCATTTTGAGTCACTGCCAAGTGACGAGGACGACACCTGATCTGATACCACCTCTTCAAACTTTTACACTTGGTCAACGGGAGGAAATATACCCCCAAGTGGTCCCCTTACTGATTGTTTTAAAATTGCTTATTGACTAAAAATGAGGAAGAATATGCGGGGTGATTCATAAAGGAATATACACAGTTTCAATGCATTACAGATCAAGAACAATGTAAACTATATATCACCTGTAACAGAATTCTATGGCATTATTTAAAGTTTTGTTAGAGAAGCAGTCACAGATATTCTCTGTGTGAACCCTTAGTCACACGACACACTTTGAGACTGTAATCCATTTCCGCGCAAACGCGTGTTAAGCTAACTGAATCAAGTCCATTGATAGCGGCTGTGATACGCTATGCCAGCTCCACCAGATCAACAGGAAGGGAAGGAATGAATGCCTTCCAATTTACGTAGTCCCAGAGGAAGAAATCAGAAGGTGTAAGGTCTGGACTTCTGGGTGGCCATTGGGGTAAGTAACAAGTTGTTGTTCATGGCTCGTCCAATCCATTGATGAGGGAGATGTTCATCTAGGTAATCTCACACGTAGGCTTAGCAGTGCGTGTTAGTGAAATTGTTAATGCCTTCCTGCAACTGTAGCATCAACCAGAGAGTTAACATATCCAATAAAGTATCTCCCGTGACAGTTTGCTTGTGAAAAAAGAAGGGGTCGAGCACCTTCTTTCTGGACACAGCATAGAACGAACTTACCTTGGGGGAATCTCGCATGCGTTGCACTGTGGATTTGGGATTCTCCTGTTCCCAAAAGCTACCAATATGTTTGTTTATCTCCCCACTGACATGAGGTGTTGATTTATCGGGGAAAACTAAGCGATCAAGCAAAATCTTTTCAAAACAAAATTGCATACCTGCACAAAATTCAGAGCGCTTCTGTTTTTCAAAGTCCCTCAGAATTTGCAATTCCTGCCATTAGTTTGGATTCAAATCAGCTTTTTTCTCAAAATTCTCTATATAATGGGCTGAGAAATCTGTTCTTGAGGACTCATTCTCCTCGTTTATTTTCCCGGACGTGGAAACTCTATGAGCGCGACTTCTTACGATACAGTTGGTCTTCCAGGACTTTTGCACTATCAGCCCGTAGTTTTCGTATCACTGATAGATAGATTTTCTAGTTGGAGGGCTTTTCCCGACTCTTGTTTGAAAAGACCGTTGCACAGCAATTGCGTTTTGCTAAATTCAGGAGCACAAAATGCCACTGTAGATGTCGCACTTTCTACTGACTGGGCATATAATTCGCATGCCTAAGTTACTTCCGGCAGGTGCGAGATACAAATTTTACCCTTACCTTATGGTTCACTGAGGTGGAGCGCGCTGTTCCAGATGCTGTAAAACAGCACCTGGAAAGTGTATACTTCTTTAGGAATCACTCTGAATTATTACGGGAAATTTGATTTTCATTATCTTGCCAGCCGAAGAAGTATCGGGTAGGAAAAGATATAATGCTGAATAGATAGGTAGGAGGTGACTTTGGTAAGAATCCTATTTACACAAATTTAGCTGCCTAGTTGCCAAATTCGATAACATATTATTGCAAATTCGTTTGGGTGAAAATAAGTTGAAGGCTCCAATTATTTGAATGATAACATATAAGGACGAATAGATGACCACGCGAAGAAAAATCAACGTATATACACAAAGTACGCAAAGAAATAAAAAAAGATTATTTACAATAGTGCTAACCGCACTCGTTTTAAACAAACTTTGTAACGTTCCAGAAGTGGATCTGAAGAGCAACTGCTCTAGCAGGAACTCAGACAGTTAGAGTATCTCTCTCTTATCGCAGCCAACACACAAACAGATACAGATCTCGACTGCGCTCTCTTTTGAACTGAATCGATCTTAGTTTCAAAGATACTTTATACAGCTTCATGGAAAGTTATAAAAAGGTCGATCCTAGAGCCTTCTCGATGATTCCTTGAAGGTATTTTATTTTTCACCAAATTTGTCGCAATGGACGATAAAGCCACCAATCAATTACCTATTATTGATTGGTTTCCACCAATCACACAATTTTTTCATGGCTGTCAGAATCTTATTTTTGAAAGTTTATGCTAGGAAGCGGACTTTGTAAAAATCAATTTTCCAACAAGGTGAGTGTTGCTGTAGAGAAAACGACAGTGTTTCATTATAGAATGTTTATTTGAAGCGATATCTCTTGATGCTTCTAGAATGGCTGGATAGATTATATAAAGAGCATGGAAATGAACAAAGCTCGGCGTGTTAAATTCTTACTGTGCGTTTTATTTGATGTGTGTGACGACGGTAACCAAATAGTCACGGTCGGTGGTGTAGAGTAACGGTTTCGAGTTCAAATGCCTCTGAAGACCCGCCTTGTAGAGGGTCTAGTGCACTCTATCTTCTCGTTTGTGTAGAGTTTAATTTTGGAGAGGGTGATGCTAGCTCAGGTGTCCTTTCTACTTGACCTTGGTTCAAAATGATGAGGTCCGTCACCAATAGCTCTTGAGTTGCTTTAGTGAGCGACGTAAATTAAAATCAAATGAAATCTACAGTGGTTATTATATATTTACAAAATCTTACCGATAATGTCTACGGGCTACAGACCCAGTCATATGCTGTTGTTGTTTCTTATCCTCGAACAGTCTGGCATATAAACACATAAGGTCATCAGGTGGACGTATAAGCTCATCTACAGCTGCATAAGGTGGTTGACCTCCAAAAAAATAGGTAATAACAAGGGAATTGGATGTTAAGCCCCCTTAGAAAGTCCGGTGCATCTCAGAATGTATTCCGGTGAAGCTGAATGGTCACAACCTTTCTTAAATGTGTGTGTGTGGAGGGGTTCTGCCACTATTCTAGGCAAAACATTTCAAATGGCCACTTGTTAGTCCAGACAGAGCAGTCTGGGAGCCACAGTCGCATTTAATTTCCATCCGAGAGCCTGGGGATGGAAATCAAATGAGTGATCATGGGTGCGTAGGTGGGATAGGCCAGATTAAATTTAGTAATAAATAACTCAAATTTCGCATTAAATGTGTATTCTTACAATTAATTTTTAATTAATTACTCAAAAAACACTTTTTTGTCTTTGTCGTACAAGTTATTTTATTTAACATTGAAAATTATTATCAGAAACTATTTTTTATACTGTAAGATTTTTAAAAATTTGCTTTATTGTTAGTGCACCGACAAATTTTGAAATTGTTAAACGTGTACCACAAACCAGATCTCCTGGGGCCCGTTGTAAAAATTGTGGCCGTGTCTGGACAGCGGCCAATGAGGCAGTTGGCTCTACGCGTGCGTGTCGTATGATGTGACCGTCTTCTTGACGAATGTCTGTCGAGGGTGTTGAGCCTGGTCACCGTGTAAATGACGTCTCTTCTGCCAACTGGTTCCAACACCACCTACTTGACGAGCTACCCACCGAGCGGACCACCCAGCTTCCATCATCCCCGAAGGTTCTTCCCCTGTCAAACTCTGGCAGATGCTCCTATTGTCTTCGATGATGGCGGAATGGCATGCCCACTTCAGCGTTTCCTTTGCAAAAGGTTATGTACTCTTAATTACACACACGCAAGCTGGGCTTACCTGTTTTAAACTCCAAGGAGAACGAAGTTCAACGCACTGATGCCAAGTTTCGTTACGATCCCACAATTATTCCTTGGTGAACAAATTTTTATGGTAATGAGTGCATATTAAAAGGCTGGTTTCGTGTCCAAACTCTCTGTTTAGGTGCCACACGAATTAAGGTATCCGACTACCCTAAAACTGTGAATTTTGCCAAAAATTAACAAATTTTTTTATGGTTTTATTTTATGGTCCATCTTATTAGATTTATAAAAATACCAAGTTTATCATTTTCCGTTTACTACAACAAAAACTACAAGTGTTTGAGTAAAAGCAGATGCCATTACTTTATGCAAGATGTCATACTTTAAAACGCGTTTTACTCGAAATGTGATTTTTGAAAATAATCAAACGGGGTCAGCGATTGCTAAAAAATTTTGAACATAATTAATTGAAATTTTTTCTGTAAGTTCTGCATAATAGTAGAAGGGTTTTAACCTTCAGATGTATCAATCACTGTTTTATTACAAAATTTACAGTCCCTTATGCGAATATAATCACTGTTTTTTAAGCAATTTCATATAGTAACTGAGATAAAGTGCTCTAGTTTTTGTAAAAATAAAAATATCTCTTATCCTGAAGGTTATTTTGACAATGCATAACATGTGGCAACTCATCAGAATTGAATAATTGAAAATTTGTTCATAAACCTTTGGTGCAGAATGGGCCGCGTTGATGCTATTTTTGGTCAATTTTTACGTATTTTTTCCCATTTTAGTAATAATAATTTCTTTTTCTCTTCTTAATTTTAAAACATTTTTCTTAAAATGCACTAAACAAATCAAAACATAACAAAAAAAAATTGGCAGTTTTCGAGACTGCCGACAGAAGTGAAAACTTAGAACTTTTAGAATAAAAATTTGAAATTTCATAATGTTTGAATTAAAATTATCAACATCAATCTGGTTTTCACATCTATTGACACTCCGAGCAACAACTAAATGCATGTTAATATGGTTTTTTTTCCAAATGTATTACGGGCTGTACAAGATCATGACAAAATATAAATACAATTAAATTGAAATAACAATTAATATACAATCATATTATTTATGGATAATATTTGTATTTACTTACATTTCAATGTACTTGATTTTTAACATTATTTTAATTGTTTGCATCATTGTCATCATTAATTTCAACAACACTTAGACTTTTTGTACTTTCAATCATTTCATTTTGTTCTAAAAAAGATACAATAGGCGTATGGTAAGTAAAGTAAGAAAGGGAAATGTTTTATTCAAATTTATCTAAGTATCGCGTAAAAACCGCATCGATCATCGTTTTATATGTTGTACTACTGAGTTTTCGATCATTGGACATATTTAAATTAAGGGTTTCATTTAGAAATTCAATTAGTGGTAAAGTTTTATCATCTGCAAAGTTAATATTGAAGTCTCCACTTAGAATCATCGGTACGTTATCATATTTTTCGCCAAATCTTTTATCGAGTATTTCAGGACCTTTTTTTGTATAAATCATCAACTTTTCGAATAAAAATTGTTGTATCTGTCTCATAGATTTTCCAGGCGAAATATAAACGGCAACCATTAATATGTATTGCCCATTCTCGAAATCGCAACGAGCAACGAATATTTCGCCTATATCAGAAACGTTAACACCAATGCTTCTAGTGAATTTAGTATGTATGTCCATATGTGAAGTAATGAAGTGTGACGTATCTTGAGTATTGTGATAAATAAGTATGCCTGCTGCTGGAACTTCGGGTCTTTTATAACTTACAACAAAGTTGATATTTGGAATATCAAGTGGTTCTTCGTTTTTCATACGAATTTCCGACAAAAGCAGAACATTTGACTTTTTTACGACAGCATCATTTTTTAGGTCAGCTCTATGCGCATGCAAACTTTGACAATTGATTGAAAATATCGAAAATCCTTTCTTGGTGGAGATGAATTCTAGAAAAGTTTTGGTGACCGTTTGTAGTGTATTGTTTTGTAACCTTTTCAATTATAACGTTATATCTTTTCGATGACTTGTCGATCTTTTATGATGTTTATCTGTTTCTGAAGCATTTAGAGGTGTTCCTGTTCTACCAATCCAAAATTTCCAGCTGCTGCTAATATTTTCTTGAGTAACCAAAAATAAACCTTGAATCCTCGTTACTATTGTTAAAGCTACGTAAACTAATTAATTCTCTAGGATGTTTGCGATCGTATTCGTAGCCAATAGCATCATAAGTATCTCCCTGTGATTTGTGAATAGTCATTGCCAAAGCAGAAATTAGGGGAAAATGTTAAGGATCTAAGCAAATATGAAAAACGGATATTTAAAATAACCCTATTTCCCTGACAATATTTTTTCGTAAATTTCTAATAATAAAATCGAATGATATAAAATTATAGATAATCATTTTGCAAAAAATAGAAGAGCATATATTTTATTTTTGACAATTTAAATTAATAAATTATGATTTCGAAATATTAAATTTTTAAATAAAATGAAATATTTAATGGAATTAAAGTCGGAGCCGTTTTCATTATTTCAAACTAAAGATTTTAATGATATAAGGTAATAAACTATAATTTTGCATTTTTAACCATATTTTAAATTTCAACACATTAATCTTGAATTATTATTAGATTTTATAAAAATTTTAATTTCAAAATCCACGATAAAATTATGATTGAACAACTAGATGTCTGTTTTACCACGGTAGTAAGAAAACGTCTAAGCCACTGTGAAATACCAATCCGGATTGCGTGATGCATTGCAGAGGTTAAATATTAGAGAATAAATAATACAAAATTTTCAAAGGCCAGAATAAATACGACGATTTAAAATAATTTTAAATAATATAAAATTTTCAAAAGCCAAAATAAATGCGAGTATTTATAAAATAATTTTCTGTTATTTATTTTTTATCTTACAAATATTAGTATATTTATTTAGTAATCACTACTGTACTGTACAATGATTCTTCAATTAAACGATTCAAATAATAATTAAACAAAAACACTATCTTAAAAATGCACATTACATACACATTGAACTTTTCACTAAATCCATTCAATTTCACTTATAAGATATACACAGCACTATACGTCAGCTGTGTAGCTACAGAAAAACTGCTATTAAGCATGTCGGTGACGCGAACGCGCGAGATTTCACTCATCCAAAAAGTGTCTAAAGCAAACAGCACAGTGCGCATGCGCTAGTCAGAGCATGTCGGTGACGCGAACCCATAAGATTTTCCCCTACCAAAAAGTGCCCAACACCGCTAAAAAAGTTTTCACTTGAAAAAAAAATCCCCATATCTTCTTTTTTTTAGAAAAAAGTTATCTCAACCAGTCGAATACCTAAGTGAAAAAGTTTAATGGCCAGAATTACGATATGTTCCTCAAATCTTGCTCGTCATAAAATGGAACCGTTTTTGTACCACCTGGTTACTGCAGATGAAAAGTGGATAGTGTATAAACACGTGAAGGATATATGTTTACGAAGAGGAGATACCACCGCCCACATCCAAAGCTGACGTGTAATCAGAAGAAGGTTTTGCCGTGTTGTTGGCGGGATATAAAAGTATAGATGTATACAAGGGTATAGTGCACTATGAGTTGCTGGGGAAAAAAAGGAAATGGTCGTACCTGCTCGCAATTTGATGTTTTTAATAAAAAATTCAATATAAACGTCCATCTTTGGCGAACATTGTGTGATTCTCCCTAACGACAGCTCTAGATTACACGTAGCAAGAGTTGCTACGTTGACAGAGTTGGGTTTCCGTCTGTCTATCACCTATTCAAGTCGCTGTACAACTTTTTTGATGTAAATGAATGCATAAATTAGGAGGATATTCAAATGACAGTGGATGAATACTTTATCTCCAAAACAGCTTCTTTCCCCAAGGGGTTAGATAAGCTGGCAGACAGTTGTAGTTAACAAAGGACATTATATTTTAGATTATATTTTAGAAAAAGGTAAAAAAACTATGTTTTCGTTCTTCTTTAGGAATAAAAAACGGCAGAACTTTTCCTAACACCCAATACAATAGCATACAATTCTTACAATTGATTACTTACTTTTTGCTTACGGTGTCTGGCCACGTGATTTTGAAAAAGCGTATAAATGGATAATTTTTTATATTTAGTGTCAGTTGAATTCAAATATGTAAAGAAAACTGTTAGAAGAATATTGTTACAAGAAAAAGATTGCTTAAATGCCATTTTGTTGGCAAAAAATTAAAAAAAAATGACTTATTTTTAAAACATTCTTCTTTTATGAAAAATGCTTCAAAAAAAATATTTTGCCAATATATAGCTAAGATTTCTGTACAGAATCTGAGCTAGGATTTTTGAAATGTATAATTTATAGAAAAGAATTCACATTTATTTTTTAATATATCAGAGAGTATATAAATTAAAAAATAAATATCCCTTATTATTTTAATGGACTGTAACCCTGAAAATAACATGAATTTTGCAAAAATTGTTGTTCAGGCACTATAGAAAAGTGCTAGCTATATAAAGGACAAATATTATTTTACAAGCATTTTTCATGAAAAGTGAAAGTTTTGAAAATGTGTCATTCCTTCTTCATTTTTTGCCAGAAATTGCATTTAAATAATCTTTTTCAATTAATAATATTCTGAAAATTTTTTTACAGTGAAAATCGTTTAACACAAAGCTGAGAGGATTGAAATGTTTTTGTGTTAAAAGAGTTTCGTATTAATAGATATTTAAAAAAATATATATTTAACGAAATTAAGTTTATTGAGTATATTTTATTTACATAGATATGGATAAATACATTATTTAATAAAAATCAATGAAACAAAAACATTCACTAGAACAAAATGAAATTTTATGCAAAATTTAGCGATACCAATATTTTTGCAGATTTCCTTTTCGTCTTCTGTTTTTAAGTACAGTAGAACGTCGTTTATCCGAATTAATTGGGACTGGACACCATTCGGATAACCGAAAACCGAATGCGATCCATGCAGTATATGAAACCGGACGCTATACGAATATTGAAAATCCTCACATGCGGGAAACGTGCCTTAATAAAAAGCCCAAATAGGTGCAAAATGTCACAATTTTACCTTTATTGTGGAAAATAATTACTTATTTTTTCTGTACCATTGTACACCTTCGTTTTTTCGCTGCAAGGTCACTGATTCTCTTGAGCAGCAGTACTTGAGTAGGACAGCACTCTGATGGTTGTTCGTGCCACTCCATAGCTGTCTCTAACGCAGTAAACGCGTCAGCATTTGATGGACCCTTGCTACTTTCGTTGTTGTTGTCCTCGTCTTTATCCGTTTCATCGTCGACAGGGTCGGATTCTTCTTGCACGGAAGTCACAATCTCGTCATCTTTTAGCATTTGAAATCCCCAGTCTTCGGCTTCGCATGCCATACAGGTTTCTACATCAACAAAACTCAACAAAAGAACATGTATACACCCTTTTCTTGGAAACAAACTGACCTAATATTCCGCGCAGATGTTTACCAAATCACACAACTGTGAAATTCCCCAAATATTCCTCACCTTGGATTTCCCTGTCACTTTTGGCCTCACGCGAAACAACTGTTGAGCATTGCATTGTTCGAAAACGTATCCGGATTTTGGTTTGGATATTTGATGTTTCGGATAATAAACATTCGGATAAACGACGTTCTACTGTAACATATTAAGAAGCTGCATTTTTTTATTTAAGAAAATAGCAGTTTGCTTTGCCATTGTGTTAGTAAAAAATTCTTCTAAAATAGGGGGGAGAGGAGAAGGCGAAACAAATCTCACTGATTTTTACTCAGACTGCGATGCACTCGCCATCGAATTCCAAAGCCAACTGATGACAGATGAGATGTTTTTGTGTGGCGTTTGTAGGGGTGTAGGATGAAAGTAGCTTTTTTTTAAATGAAAAAATTTGTCACAGGCTATTCAGAGCGTATTTCAAATCCAAGTTAGCCTCTTTTCCACGAAAAAGGGAAAAACCACGCCTTTCATTACAAACTTCTCTTAGATCTTGCGTACGCTGCTGGTGTTTTCCGTACTTTGTTCATTTACAGAAAGGGAAATCTTTTTGTGTTAAGCGATTTTCGATTTTCGAAGAGGGAAAAAATGCACGAAAATCCGTAGTAGTTTGTCGGGACTGTTGTATTATTTCTTGTTAAGTGGTATTTTGTCTTAAACGTTTTCACGTTGTATTTCACTGTATATGTACATTCTAATTCAGCTGACACTAAATATCAAAATTATTTTTTTATAAAATTTTTCACAATAATGGTTCCGAACCTGTCAGTCTCACACTAACTTCTTTTTAATTTTCCTCTTTTTTGAAGTTTTTTTTAAACTGTAATTTTAGTACTAAATTCTCTTGTTGATCGGTGATAAATATCGTAATAAATGTTGAGGGCGAATGGAAGAAAAGTAATTTAAAACGCGATCCAGATTTTGATTAATTATTTTTATTTCGTGAAACATCTTATTTACTCAGGAGAACAGCTAACTGGGCCATGTACCTGATACTGAAAAAGAATTACCCTTTAAAAATCCATACAATCGAAGAACCAATCCTTTTCGTTTGCAGACGATCCCCAAAGAAAATCGTTTGCGTTTATATGTACATCTA
Source organism: Trichonephila clavata (assembly GCA_019973975.1). NCBI lineage: Eukaryota > Metazoa > Arthropoda > Arachnida > Araneae > Nephilidae > Trichonephila > Trichonephila clavata. The sequence goes on along the minus strand of BMAO01032318.1, from coordinate 43,953 downwards.
TCGAAAAGCACAGAGGGCGCTGTGAATAACAGCAGCACACAACGCCTGCAAACAAAAGCCTTCTAGAAAACTTTCATTAACATCTAAATGCTTCTTCTTCATTCGGTGTCCAGGTCTTTTGTGGTCCGGCCCCTCATTATGTGACGCGAGCCTCTTCACACCCTCTCCCAGACACAATGCCACCGAACAAGCCTTTGTTGCGCGCGACTAGAATGCGGCTCTTTTTAGTAAAGGCTGTTGGCAACGCGCTTTCAAGATGTGTGAGTCAGCCAGTCATTTTAATACTGCCCACCAGAATCGTTTTCTTTTTCTTTTTTTTGTTTCGCTATTATCGTCTTTTGGGGTGAATTCAATGAACAGCGATATCTGAAATTCGTTATTTTTTCCCTCTGTTTTTGAATTTATTCGTCTCTCACTCCGATTCCATTTTTCGCTTTTGAATGAAAAAGGAAATCCGAAATATACCAATTCTGGCGACGTTAGGCATTTTTTATTTTACGCAAATTAAAATGACAGGAAATGTGTGCGGTTTTTTTTAGAATCTTCTTTCTCCCCCCCCCCCCAGCTTTACTTTCTTTGCTTTTCTATTTGACAGCCGATATAGATTCACATTTTAAATACATCTCTTTAAAACTAATTGTATATGTTTTCATTTTTGTTTCATCAAATTTATGCTCGGAACACATTGGAAATAATTATTGAGGAAAAAAGATACAGTCGGACTCCGATTTACCGAATCCCTAATTAACGAATTTCACGATTTAACGAATTCCCCCCCCCCCCCGATCAAAATTAAGACAAAAAAAGTCTATTTATCGAATTATTTCAGCAGTTTAAAATTATTTTTATTAGTTTGTGTCAGAAAAAAATTGCATTTTTTTTCATATGACATTACTTTTTTCTCCAGTAGAGAAAAAGACTTTTCTTGAAAGTGGCAAATTTCGACCGGAAAGAGTGCAAACCATTATTAGGCTTAACAGGTGAAGATGAGTCATAAGTGTAACCTATCGTGTGAGTTTTGAATAGGACAAGAAATTCCTCTCTTATCTCATCCCATTCCCCAACTCGAGGGATATCTTAAGATTTCCCTCGAGTTATGTTAGATTTGATGACAGTCAGTCTATTTGTGCAACTGAAGTCGAGGAAAGTGTTGATTTGTCAGAGAAAATGAGTAGCAATTACGCAGAAATTGATATTGAAACTTGAGAATGCTACATTTGTGAAAAAACTGTAAAAACATACCTTACGCAGTATACCTTACTCTTACATACGGATACAATATTTTCTTCTCTACATCAAGTCGAAAAAGAACTCTTTCGAGTAAGGTACGCAACAGATTGTGAAACATTTATTAGTCTGTATTTTAAAATTTCCAATTAACTGGGCATAATAATTCGCTAAAAGTATTTTTAGCTGTTGCATAAAAAGTGTGTAATTTCTAATTGTGAATGTTTTTTGTGTAGTTGCTTATTACAGAGTTTACAAAAGGTAAGGGCAAAAAATGTGTATTTTTTAGTTCGTTTTAACGAATAACGCCGATTTAACGAACAAAATGTTCAGTCTTTATGAGTTTGTTAAATTGGAGTCCGATTGTATTTCCAAAATTAATGTGGGGAGAAAGTACAATAATTATGTTACATTTCATATAAGTATTAAAAATACAACTTCTTACAGTAATTCGAAGAAATGTAATATGCTATGCTTACGAATAGTTCAATAAATATTTTTTCAAGAAAAAAAATCGAAATTTTATTCGAGTTTTACAATTCAGTTCACGATAGTATTTATATTGCCTGGAGAATTTTGCTTCAATGAGAACTTTAGGAAGGTAAATTAAGAACATTATAGGGGAAAAGTGGAATTTTTTCCCTGAAATGTTTGAAAATTCTATACGATTCGGCAACTAAAGCACAGAGATTCTTGATTTTAAATTTCTTTTATGTATTTAAGTGTATTATTTTTTTAATTACGGTTTGCTTTTTATTGCTATAACACTGTATTAAAATATTATTAAAAAGGGATGCCAGGATTCTGAAATGAATTAATAGAATTACACAACATAGATTTCTTCCTCCAGACAATAATCTATATTGCTAAAAAAAAATTAGGAAAGAGTACACGGATTTAACAAAATTAAGCAAATATTTCATCTTATAACTAACGTAAAACGAAACCATAGTATAAAATGTAGCAGAAAACAGAAGAAGAGAAAACTTCATATGCAAATTAACGTAAAGGTCAAAAAACCAGAAAAAGAAAATAAGTACAGAAATCCTGATTTCGTAGAAGCTGTTGTTTTTCGTTGTCTCAGTGGTAAAATTCAACCTTTCAGCCTTTCTCTTGAGAAAGAGGGACTAGAAAATGTCACGACGACGTGATCTATCGGAACCTGTGGCTTGGTGTATTAGCAGAAGACTTAAATCTGGGCAAACACAAAGTACTGTAGCGGATGCTGTTGGAATGGCAACTAGTGTCATTGTAAGACTGTGGAATCGATTCTAAGAAACAGGGCATGTTTGACGTCATCCTGGGCTAGGTCATCCATGGGTTACCATAGCAAATAATGACCTATATATCCTGTAAACAGCTCTTCGAGACAGAATAGCCAATATGACGCAGATTTCAGGACAGTTTCTTTTGGCAAAGGTCTATAGGGCTTAATCCAAACAATCCGCAATGAGCTTCATGTAGATGGTCTGTATGCAGGTAGGCCAATGGTGTGGATTCGTTGACAGCAAGACACTGGGCGACCTGAAGAAAGTGGGCTGCTAACATCGAAATTGAATATAAAGTGATTGGAGTGCAGTGCTATTTACGGACGAGTCCGGATTCAGTTTTGAGTGTCACATTAGACGTGTTATGGTACGGCAAGAAAGGGGCAATCGGTATGATGCAATATTTGTTCAGAAAAGATCACATTACAAACTATGTGGTTTGATGGCATGGGCTGGTATCAGCATTGGCGGATGTAGTGACCTGCCTATCATAAGGAAGGGCAGTTAGACTACTTAAAGGTATGCGAACAAGATCCTAAGACTCCCTGTTTTACCTTAAGCAGAAGCTATTGGGGATTCCTTTCTTTTGTTGAAGGATAAAGCCAGAAATCTTGTGGAGAACCTTCTTGTAGTTGAAACAATACAGCGTATGGAGTGGCTAGCATGTTATCCTGACCTAAATCTTATCTAGAATGCTTAAAACTTATTCGGACGACGCCTTCAGTGAGATAACAGCCTTCACACTATCCAGGACTTGGAGATTGTACTTCATGAAGAGGGGAACAGTATTCCCCAAAGTTTCACGGATAACCTCATTGCATGCATGCTAAACAGGTGTGTGGCAGTCTTAGCAGTTTTGGGGGGACCACACACTATATTAAACATTCTGTATAAACTCTAAGCAATCAGCTTTTTGTCATTTACATGTAGCCAAATTGTTGATCTGAAGCATCGTTTCATGTATTTTGTACCATTTTGTACAATTGTTTTTTGCTTCTTTTTTTCTGCATTGAGTTTTGTAACACCTGTACTCGCCATTTTATACCCATGCATGGCTATCGTGCAAAGGCTTCATAATTTTTTTTGGTTGCTCACCTAATGTTGTTGAGCAGTGTATATACAATGTGCTCGCTAAAATCTGTTGTCACTCCAATAATTTATGAACGACAAGAGCTATAGTCATAAAAGTGGTGTCTGGATATAGTGAAGGTGCCATGAGCTACCCCCCCACCCCCCAAAAAATTGTTTACATCACCATCTGGCAGATAAATTTCAAGCTAGCATTCTAATCTCAAAAGCAGGGAGAGATGCATGAAAAAAGTCAATTACAAAGTTTTTCAGAATTATCGATTTATTACAGAAAAAAAACACCTGGCGTTTACAAAAAAAGATTGAAATGAAAAGCACAAAGCACACATGTGTTTGATTGTTTTGAAGTAAATTACAATTTCCGGAGATGAGTCTCATCTATCTGTCATGTTCAAAATGGTGTCTTTCAGCAACATTACACATCTGGACACGGGTTTTTCATTTCCCGTTTCACTTTTTTCAATATGGCATGTGACACGCTGGCGCAAGCATCTGTAATACGATTTCGAAGTTCCAGCAATGTTAAGGGAGGTATTGCATTGTTTGATGCCACAGCTACCATGACCGATGCTTTGTTACTGGAATGTATCCCGAACGTACTGAGTGGCGCGTGATACTTGGTGGTGGGGGCCACCGTCGTGTTGGAATCATAATTTCTGGAAGTCACTCAACGGCAAATCCTCTAGAACAGGAGACCCGTCGTGTAGGGGCGCGATGCACGTTAAATCTGTCGAGAGCTCAAACGTCCTCTCGTTGGTGTGGTGGGGAAGTTTGGAGAGGGAGGTGCCTGCTCAGGTGTCGTCCTCTTCACTTGACCATGATTCAAAATTACGAGATTCATCGCCAAAAGCCCTCGTGTAGGTCAACAGTGCAACGTAAGTATTCACTCACACTCACTCTAGAACAGGTGCTGGCAACCTTTTAGCTGTGGCGTGCCAAGCCAATTTACCAATATGATTAAGCTTGCCACACAGTTGAATATTTTTGAAACAATTCGATTCCAGTAGTGATGTATGCAGAGTTGGAGAATGTAGGTTAATAATATAGATTTACAGTTTTACAATATATTAATTTAGCATTATTTATAAGTATTTCTCAATATAAAATTAACAACATAAAATGTAACTATTTCTTCAACAAAAGTAAGAAATTTTAAAATGGTACATATATTTTGCATAATGCGAACCTAATACTTGCACCGCTCTACTTTCATATCGCAAAATCATGGGTATTCAGGGGACACGATTCAGAGCATTCAGTTGTGAAAAAATTTCTTTGAGGATTCGAAATATTTTTCAGACGAGGAAAGATTTTTTACGTACAAGATTTTACTTGTTAGAAATGCAAAATCAAAAGCGGAAAGCAGAGTTCACGTAATTTTCTCTTTTCAAACAATTAAATCTCTCTAGCAATGGCATTCAATAATTTACAAAATAGCTGTAAATTTATTTCTAAAGTTATCTTTCAGATTTTTTTCGTAATTCCGTCGATGTCCACAATTCTAGAGATGTTTGTCAGATAAAGTCCATTACAAATTCATGAAATTCCATCCCCTCAAAAATTTACAAATATTTTGAGTAGTGCAGAGTGCCACTGAGAATTATACCGCGTGCCGTAGGTTGCCGACCCCTGCTTTAACGTGTTGATTGTTTTATTGTATTAATGTGATTCCTGAGATATTAAATAAATGAACAAACAACAACTAATTTAAGCGTACATAAACATTGCAGTTGTTCCACCACAGATTTTATTTTCACTGTAACGAGTGTCTAGTCGGTAATGTGCAGATTATCTAAATAATTTAATAAATGAAGCATTTTCCACTCTTTAACAAATCTAGCTAATGTGCATATTTCCTGATAATTTACAGATTGACTGGTTTGTACACTTTAGCGGAAACTTAAACACCGTCTATAATTTTATTACCATTCTTTTCGTCTCAAAAATTTGTGTTTACGCTGACTGTAATAGAATTTATAAAAAATTTCCTTGTTTTGGATTCCGGTGTTGCTTTTTGTCTGTAGAATGTTAACTGACACACACCAGATGAAATGGAAATTTTCTCCAATTTTCGGGGACCGTAGCCGTGTCTGAAATACATAGTTTTTATTTTTTTTTATATACACACAGTTTTACTCGAACTTCATCTAAAGATTATGTAAGACTACGTTCTGAAATAGATATTTTTACTTCATTGAAATTGGCTTTTTGGATTTATATTTTTCACACGCTGATAGTTTCTTCTACTTTTTGTGAGGAAAGCTAATTTAAAATATATATATATATATACTTTAAAAATGTTTAAAGATTTTTTCACAAAACTTTAAACTGGTGAAAAAGGGCTGAAAAAACTATTTAAATCTGTTTAATTTTTAAAAAAAAAACGTATTTTTTTATGTTTTTTGAAATATGCGCGGAAAATCAGAACTATGAATTAAAAAAATTAAGTTGTAAGAAAACGGAAGGGAAATGCTAGTTTTTTAGTAATTCTTAAAACGTATATATTTGAAAAGTATTTTCTTTTTTTTCCTCATTGTTTTTGAGTGGTGGTGGTAGAGCTTAGTGTTCATGGTCCCGAACTTGTGGTGGGTGTGTCATGGGTTTGAGTCCTTATGCCACTGAAGACCCGATTTGTAAAGAAAGTGATGCATGTTTACTCTGCCAAGGCTCAAAGTTATCTCGTTGGTGCGCTGGGGAAGATTGGAGAGTTAAATACCAGGTTCGGTCTTTTCCGTTACTCGACCGTTTTTCAAAATACGATGTCCGCCACCAACATCCCCCACTTTGCTTTTGAGACTGGTCTTAAGAAACACTTACTCATTTGATTATTATTTATCTATGGTTTATTAAAAAACAAAAATAAATAATGCAATTACGCATGGACAATATTTTTTATTTCGTTTGAGTTGGAAGCAAGGTAATAAATTCGTGGCCGACTTGTCATGAGTTCGAGCCTAGTACCACTATAGACCCGCCGTGTAGAGACGCTGATTTACGTGAAATCTGTCGGGGCTCCAACGTCCACCCGTTGGTGTGGAATTTAGGAGAGGGGGAAGGATGCCAACTCAGGAGTCGCACTCTTCACTTGACCATGGTTCAAAATAACGAGGTCCGTCACTAATAGCCCTCGTGCAGCTTTTTAGTGCTACGTAAATATAATTCTCTCTCTCTGAAGGTATTTGTTAAATAAAGTCCATCACAAAATTATCAACTTCCATCCCCACAAAAAAATTTACAATAATTTGTAGAGCTGTGCCGAGTGCTTCTGAGAGTTAGGCCACGTGCCACATGTGGCACGCATGCCATTGGTTGCTGATCACTGCATTAGACTGTTATACTGCTTTAGAATTAATTTTTTAAATATTTTAATGATTCTAAGTAAAATTTTTCAATGGAAAACAATTAAATACAGAAATCTCAAACCGGCTAAAGGTTTAATTGTAATTTTAAGGTAAATTTTTCAATAAATAACTACAAAGGAAAACAATAATATAATTTTTAGTAGATATAATAGCTTTTTAATGATTCATATATAGAGACAATAGTTTTTCTCATTTACGAAAAACATCACATGAAGTGTTTTAAAATATTTATTTACTTCTCCAGAGAAGCACTGAAAATAGTTGAAACTGAATTTCTTAAAGAAATTTCAAAGGATTCTTAGCTTTTTGAGAAAATTTCATTTTAATTTCATCCTTTATATAACTAGTGGAATAAAATCACCAGTTAAGAATTATGTTATTGATAAATAAATATTTTCATAATAGTAATGGAAATGTTTAAATATAAAAATGCTAAAAAGTACTCGTAAAATAAGCAAATAATTTTAATCGAGCTAGCTACAATATTGGAATCGATTTTGAAGACTAAAAAAGTGTTCACATTATGGCACGAAAACAGTTTTCATAAAAACAAAGCTAATTTCTTTTTGTTGAATGCCGCATTCCATAATCACGTGACTCGTGGTTGATTCTGATTACGTGAGATTTCAAAGTCTACCAATTTGGCCATTAAGATTAAAACATGATACATCTGGTTTTTTACAATGGACATGGTTCTTTAATTTATATAAATTATGTAAATATATTTCATTATTATTTTTTTAAACAATATAAGATACTTCAGTTTATAAAATTTATTTAGAGAACTTTTATAATATTTAAAAAAAATTGAATAAAGCCCAATGATAATCTTAACAAACAAGTACAAGCGTTTTTTGAGGAATACTACTTTAAAAAAAAGCGATGAATAGTTACATGTTGTTACACGATTCTGCTTATTAATACATTTTTTTAGAATCAAAATAAATCAAATTATTAATGTTTTATGACTGATCTTTTTGTCTTTTTTATGGCAAAAAATACCATAAATTTAATAAATAATCTAAACATAGTACAGAAAACTTCGCCAGAATAGCAATGTTTTTTTAAAACTTTTTTTATTTTTTAGTTCAAGCAAACGATTCTTTTTTCATAGTTTTCACTTTTCTTCAAAATCTTAAAAGCTCATGTGACGACATTTATTTTTATGATGCAATTCAGCTGAGAAAATTTTTTCGTACTCCGGATCAGTCTGGCAACTATTTAACAATTACTTTTTCAATGTGTTGAGTGGCAACATTGGCTGCATATAAAAATAAGTTTTATTTGTCATTCCATCGTATTTGTATCATTTTTAAGTTTGCTTAGAATATTTATATTTTAAAAACTTTATTTCTTGTTTATTCATTGTGATATTTTTTGGCATCGCTCGTTGACGAGGTATGTGGTTCATATTTTTTCTTGAACATTTATAACTCCTTTTTTTGTTTAATAACTTTTCATTTTACTACAATGCATTTTATTTCTTAATATTTTCGCTTCTAGTAGCTTTTTATATTTTGGAATTACTTTTATTTTATGTTCTTATTTCATTTTATAAATATAGTAATTGAGATTTCATATTCCAACAATTATTAATTTAGAACTTCGTACGATAAATTTAAGTTCTAATTAAATATTTGTGGATTTATCGAAGAAAAAAGTAAGTGACACGTTTTGGCCGGATGTAAATGTTTCCGGTAATGCTGGAAAACCGTTAATGTCTACATTATGAAGCTTTGCTGCAGATGAAATAATTTACTCCATTTAAGTGCGGAATCAAGAGTTTTCTGTAGATTTACTAGGTATTCTTCACATTAGTGGGTTTTATATCTTTAATGTTCAAAAGTTCTCATTTCCTTTCTGTTTAGAGTTTTGATTAAACGTTGACTCATCCTTCTTAAATAATTTATACAATGCTTCAAAAATTCGATTCTTCAAATGAAATAACATGTTAAGCCGTTTGATTCTTTGTATTACAGTTTTTAAATAGATTGATGATTGATTCTATCAAATAATGTGTTGTGTGCAGTCGGACCCCAATTCAGCGAGCCCCTATTTAATGCACTTCACGATTTTACGATCGTATTTAATCCTCCGATTAAAATGAAGGCAACATTCACCAATTTAACGAATGATAAACGCCAAATGCATGTATTATTTTAAGAGCTAGAATTCTTTTTTATTTACTTGTATTAGAAAAAATTGAATTTTTTTTAAAGGCATGTACTTTTTTGTCCGGAACAGAAAAGGCCTTTTCTTGTGAGCAGCAAACTTTGACGGGAAAAGGCGAAGACCATTATCAGACTTAACATGTTCAGAAGAGTTATAATTGTAACTTATGGTGTGAGTTTTGAATAGGACAAGGAATTGTGCTTTCTTCTAACTTCACAATGCAGAGGATATTTAACGTTTTAACAAAAATGTTGCATTTGATGACGAACTGCCTATTTGTGCAACTCTTGATTGTCGGTTGTTGTACAGATAGGAACATGCATTGTTTATTTGTCGAAGTCAGTAATGTGATTCTGGTGTAGAAATTTGTAATTAAAACTAATATCAAAACTGCTACATTTTTTAATGCTTTACATTGTTTGGGAACTTTGAAACATACTTTATGTAGCAGGATAAAAATAACGCAATATTTTCTTTGAATAAAGTCGAAAAAGTATTCTTTTGAATCAAGAATCAAAAAGATTGTCAAATATCTTTTAGTATTTTAAAATTTCTAATTAACTGATGCGTAATAATTTTCAAATAGTAGCATTTTTAGTTGTTGAATAAAAAGTGTGTAATTTCTAACTGTGGATATTGTTTGCGTAAATGCTTACTATAGAATGTCCAAAAGGTAATTGCGAAAAAATGTATTTTGTTTGAACTCCAATGTAACTAATAACCTGGATTTAACGAACAAAATGCTCTGTCCCAAAATTTGTTAAATCGGGAACCGGGTAGCTAATCAGTTTCGAACAAATATAACTGCTTTAGAGAAATAATAAATCTCCATCTTAAAATTTTCCAGTGCTAGAGAGATTGCAAGGCTCTCTGCATCAAAGTTCGACATGAAGTGTTTCTCAAGAGTACATTGGAAAAATAGTTTATAGTCATAAACCACACACAGCCCAGTGTTGTCTTATATTATAGAGCAATCATTGTACATACTAGTCTACTTACCTTCAGGGTATGTTTCATGTACGTTATATAAAGTGTTTGCTTTTCATATTGTATCAGGAATATTTTTCTTTCCCATTAATATCTAGCTGGTATTTGATATCAATATATTCAAAAGGATTAACCATGACTTTGCTACAATTCATCGTTTATTTTCAACTATTCCTTGTAACAATTTCTCACATAATAATATTCACATTACTTGTCATAATTCTTGTATGTCTTTTATGCCGTTTCTTATGTGTCATGTTACTGAGTCTTAACTGTCTGTCCATAAGTATAGTGGCAAAGTCAATCTAGTGTACGTTACGTGAGGTTGGTTTCATTGAAGAAACAGTGCGCAGGATATTTCATATTATTATGTTTTTGGCAGAGACTACTTGCATCTTTTAAATAATGCTTTAGTTTTCTACATTTAAACTTTGTAGTGAAAATAGTTTTCTTGCTAACTTGTGGTTTTATGTGTCTTGCTGTGTACCTGTCTTAAATCTCTCTTTGTCTTAATTGTATGTTTTGCCTCTTCTTGTCTGTTTTTGTGTGTGAATATTTTTTCTCACTTTTTGTCTGTATGTTTGTGTGCATGAACCAGGACACACACACAAAGAGAAACAGGGAATAAAAATAAAAAGTTACAATTTTGTACAACAAGGAAAGAACAGAAGAGTTGTAGCCTTTAAAAGAATTTCATGAAAGTTCTGGCCTTCCAATAAAGTTTGTTCCTCTTAGCACGTTTTTGAGATCCTATATCTAGATCTGGTCACAAAAAAGGTGCTCTGCATTAGATTTTTATATTGTCGTGAATGTTAGTCTAGGATTTAGCTGTTGACTTTTCTGCGTGGTCAGATTAAAAAATATGCACTAATTCCTGAAAAACATGTTTTTTAAGTGATTGTGCAGGAAGTGGTTTGTGTTTTGGCTGAAGTGTTTATAGTTAAAGCTGGTATGTCTTTATAAAGAAATTTCAAGGTTTATTTTACTTCTGAGACAATATGCGTGTCTGTATCATGTTTGCTTTTGAATGGATAACAATAACGGACAATTTTTTTTTTTATAATAGACGAATTAAATTTGGATACGAATTCAGAAAGAAGTGTTTGCCGAATTAGATTATTCTCATTCTTTTGAAAAAGTATTAATACAAAAAATTTTCTATGAAAAATTGTTTATATGCGGAGTGTACTTACAAAGAGCAAACGTTAAAGAGGTTTTAAGTTTTGCAATTGTAAAATAGAAAATGATGTAAAAACAGAAACATTTAAAATTAAAATGTAATTCTACTATTTTTTCCCTGTTAATCATGGTGTTTAATTATGGTAGATTTACAATAAAAATGTGTCTTTTTTTAAACATTTTGGGTAAAAAAATTGACCGGTTAACGGGTTAAGTATTTTTTAAAGATTTTCACCATCACTATATCTCTATCCACAAGGGTAGCATTAACCTTTAATTTTTCATAATTTTCTTTTCAGCTTTTGAAATTTGACAGCACGGTGAATAACTCTAAAGGAAATTAATCATTACATTCATGTAAATTAATTAGTTTATATAAATTTCAACACGTGAATTTGTATGAAAATTAGTTCAATCCACAATCTCTAGTTTTAGGTAAGCCAAGTAAATCTATTTAGAAACCACACATATATATGCATACTATGTTCGTGATTAATCTGCAAAACATGTAACTTTACTCAGTAACTTTTTTTTCTAATAATTTTTGATCTTCTGGTAAATTGTTACTGCTTTACTCTTATAAACTTAAAATTTATAATACTTTAAATATATTTCTTGTTAGATTTAATTGAAAAGATATGTACTACCTAAAATATTTTGATACTTATGCATTTGAACACAAATGACAAGTTGTTTAATTAATTAAAATTGTATACCAATATAAGGCTTTATAATATTTTATTTAGCATGGTCATTTCAAATTGAAGTATTTTCTGTTTCAGGTGTTTGTGAAAGTCATGGATTTAGGTATTACTTGACATAAACCAAGGGAATTTAAGAAATATATTCAGTAACATTATCTCCGTTTCGTAATCACAGTGTAAGTAACTAATTTTTATAATATTGTTTTTTCGGTTTTTTTTTGTCTTTGAAATGAATAATGAGCATCAATTGGTAAAAACATCCGTAAAAAATTCAAAATAGAATATTTTGCATCTTTAAATAATCTGATTTGGTTTATTTTATTTCTACTCTAAAGTCCACACCATGACAGAGGCCATGTATCAGTCTCTCTACACAGCTGTCTTCAGTGCAGGACTCAAACCCGTGACTAAGACATCCCCAGCCGTGTTACTGACCATGACCAGTTGGCTACCAAGGCCGACTTGGAAGAGATCAACCCTCGTAAGTAACTTTTGATATATATACTGTAATTGATGCGAAACATAAGATGTTTTTTGTGTATATTTGATGTTATGGTGAAGATATTTTATGTAAAGTTAAACATTACATATAAAATATTTAGAACTAAACACAGCTTTTTAGGGAAATCCGTCTTTTAAATCCTATTTAAATTTAAGTAACAAATTTACTGAATGTTCTAATTATTTTAATTTAAATGAAGTCCTTTAAGTATATTTTTTTGTTTTTAAACACGGCATAAGCGGTAGATATGAAATTGATTATGTAATGAATGCAGCGGCATTATACAGCGTACATGTATAAAACAAGACTTTTTTTCTTTAATTTTAAAATCTTTTTGGAGAAATTTCTTTTTATAACTCTTGAGCATCTTTACCCAACTATGCAATTTGAAATTTTACCTAAGTTTTACAAATATAATAAAAAGTACGAGCTATAGTTTATTGTCCGTTTTGAATTCAATGTAGAACACGTATTTATATTATCATGTGACCGTCATGAATTTAGTCCATTGTACATATGTTATGCATTATGTATATCATTTTTATGTAAATCTTTTCTTTACAAAACCCTATATCATATCAAAATGGCAGAGGATAATTTGTGATTTTCAGTTTGACACACGATTTGAGCCTGTTTGTCTTGTCCACGTATCTTGTCTTGTGTGTCTTTCTTTTTCGTATTGTGTTGTCGTGTCTGACTTCTCTAGTCTTTAGCGTTTTATCTTAAATGTCTTGAAAAAGTTTTTTTTAAAATTCATTGCTTTGTCATGTGCACCTTCTCTTGAGTGCCTTGGCCATATGTCCAATATAAAATTCTACTAATTAAATCTTCATGAACATATTACGGGGACACCTTATTTTTTCTGGGTGGTATAAGGGACATTTGAAATAAGAAGCTGTCAACAGTTTATAAAATGTACTTAAAATCTTAACGTTGTATTTGCTTAATTTTTTGTGTTGACATTGATAGAACTGTAAGAATCCTTTTCTTTCTCAATGCAAAAAAAGAAGAAAATCATTTTTTTCAGTTTTCCATGGCACAGTCAATCTAGAGTACGTAAAGTGAGATTCGTTTCATTGAAGAAACTGTTTTTATATCTCTGTATTGTTTTCTTGATAAAAAAAAAAGAAAGAAACGTCTCAAATTTGCGGGAGATATCATTGTGTTGATAAAGTATTGATTTAAAAAAAATCCAACAGGAATGAATGGAATAAACATTTTTGGTTATTTGTTGCATTTGACTAATTTTATATCAACTTTCAAAAGTTTATTTTTATAAATTTTTTCGTGCACCGTTGTCTTTTCTGAAATGTTGCACCTAGAAAATTTATTTTTCGATTGAATTGAATATGTTCTTTTTAATATATACGGATCGTTTAAAAAGTATTTCTACCGGCTGATGCTAAGTCAAACTTTTCTTTTTTCTCGTTTTAGCAAATTTAGAGTAATACAATTTCGATTTAAGGTTTAATCTTCAATATAGGGTTAAAGTATTTCATAAAGAATTTTAGGGTGATAAGATATAGCTAAGATATAGATAATATACTTGGAGGAATATCTTTTAAATCTATAATAATGTAAATTTTATTCAAAATATTTTTCAAATAATGCATTAGTTTTCTATATTCAAACTTTCGAGTGAAAAAAATGTGTTGCTTACTAGTGGTTTTAGGTTTCTTGTGTGTGTTGCTCACGGTTTTGAGTGTATGCTTTGCCCCTTCTTGTCTGAGTGTGTCTTGTCTTCTAATTCTTGTCTGTGTGTCTTGTCACATTTCTTGTGAGCTTTATCTTGCATTTCTTGTCTGTAATATCGTCTTTTATTTTTACTGTCTTGAGTAGTGCCGTGTTGTATGTCTTGAGTAGTTCTGTGTTGTATGTCTTGAGTAGTTCTGTGTTGTATGTCTTGAGTAGTTCTGTGTTGTATGTCTTGAGTAGTCTTGTGTTATATGTTTTGAATACTCTTAAATTGTCTGGGTTGTTTTGTTTGTTCTAGTGTGTGTTTTTTCTGTATTCTATGTTGTGTTGTCTTTTATATGTTGTGTTGTCTTTTATATGTTGTGTTGTCTTTTATATGTTGTGCCGTCCTTTATATGTTGTGTTGTTCTTTACATGCTGTGCCGTCCTTTACATGTTGTGTTGTCTTTTATATCTTGTGTTGTCTTTTATATGTTGTGTTGTCTTTTATATGTTGTGCCGTCCTTTATATGTTGTGCTGTCTGTGTTGTGCTGTTTGTTTTGTGTGTTGTACTGTCTGTGTTGTGTGTTGTATTGTCTGTGTTGTGTGTTGTATTGTCTGTGTTGCGTGTTGTATTGCCTCCATTGTGTGTTGTATTATCCGTGTTGTGCTGTGTGTTGTATTGTCTGTGTTGTGCTGTCCTTTATATGTTGTGCTGTCTGTGTTGTGTGCTGTCTGTGTTGTGTGCTGTATTGTCTGTGTTGTGTGCTGTATTGTCTGTGTTGTGTGCTGTGTTGTCTGTGTTGTGTGCTGTATTGCCTGTGTTGTATGTTGTATTGACTGTGTTGTGTGTTGTATTGTCTGTGTTGTGTTGTGTGCATTGTATAGTCTGTGCTGTGCATTGTATTGTCTGTGTTGTGTTGTGTGAGTTGTATTGTCTGTGTTTGTGTGTTGTATTGGTGAAAACCTCTGTGAAAATCAATTGTTAATCTTTTCTTGGTGCCAATTTTTTAACATCAAGGAAGTTTTGTAATGCAAGTAAAACTTGGCAATCGCTTGGTCCAGATCTGGACTATATGGTGAATAGATTAAAACTTTCCAATAAAGCTCCTGAAGTTTTTGGCGATTTCTATGGATGTGTGTGACCTAAAGTTGTCCTGAGGGAACACAGTCCCTCTCCTTTTTGCCGATTCTGGCCATTTTGGGTGAATTGTTAGCTTCAAATGGTTCAATTGTTAGCAATAGGAATCCAAATTTAATCTTTATCTATATGGAAAGAACTCATAATGATTTATTCCTTTCCAAATCCACAAAATGCATACTAGAACCTTCCAGGTTTGGCCATCGTTTGAGCTGCTTCACCAAGCTTGGACCACCATCGCCTTCGGACAACGTTGTAGTTTGACACATTTCTCAACCCTCTTCACTATCCGTTTAAGATATGGGTCCATTTTTTCCAGTTTGGTTTGGGCCTTGCAGCTAGAAATTTAATCTATCATGTTTATTGACAATTGGTATGGCACCCAAACATCGAGCTACTTTTTGAATCCAGGTTTGTGCAAATGATTTAAAATTGTTCTATCTTCTATCTCCAGCTCCTGGTAGATGCTATGACTAATAACTTGCCGGTCAGCTTCGATTATTTCTGTGGTATTCTCGACAATTTTCGATGACAGTCAGAACTGAACGGAATCAATGAAACCAAAATTGCACTTAATTGGCAGCTACAGCATCGGGCCATGAACACCACTCTTAATTTCAGCCGCCTGGCTCGCATTGTCACCTTCATCAAAGAAAAACATGAAAGTCAACAAAAAGAAATTTCGGTACATTTTACAGTTTAACACCCTGTAACACACAGCTAAATGGACAAAAAAAAAATAGCAAAATGGTTTTTTAGTGCAAAATGTCACATTTACAACGAGCATAAATTTAAAATTGCCTTATCGATACTTAACGAGATATCGATCACTACAGCCATCCACTGAAAATATAATGAAATTTTTGTGAAAAACTTGCCTCTAGAGAGCCCATCCCTTGACCGAAAAGAAATCTTCGCTTTCAGCCGGAGCTCTTGGTACAAATCGCTACCCAGGAGTTGCTCCCCTGACGAACGTTGTACCAGGGCGCTGATGGCACAGTTCCAGAGTCCACTTTGAGGATCCATACCAGAGGTCATGTGCGCTTGGATCCCTTCGATTGGTATGAGCCCCGTTTACGTGCAGCAATTAGGCTATGGGGACACTGATCCTTGCAATTGGTGACTGGGTGTGCGTCACTATAGGATTCTCCGGAACAACTGAAAGCTTCGATTCTCCGATGTAGGCCTTGGTGTGGTTCTCTCTCTAGTTTATATTCTATTTAACATTTGCGGCAGCGGAAGCGGTCAAGGTAACGGACTCGTGTCAGACGTGTCATGAGTTCGAACCTAGAATCACTGAAGACCGCCGTTCAGAGGGGGTTCAATGCACATTAAATATGTCAAAGCTAAAACGTCCTCCCATTGGTGTGGAAGTTAGGAGAGGAATGTTCCGGCTCAGGTGTCATTCTCGTCACTTGACTATGATTTAAAATTAAGAAGACTATAGCCAAAAACTCTCGAGTTGCAGAATAGTATACAACCTTTTTTCTTCACTCACTTACTAGTTGTCCTTTGGAAATCGAATGTTTATTGCATTGATTGACGCCTTTCTGTAAAATTTGATTAATATCCAATTTTGAGGGTCTATTGTTTTTATTGTGTCTTAGCTTTCGGAATATTTTATCCCATTTTATCTTCTTTTGAACTTTGTCATTAAGTTGACAGTTTCTATTTTTATTGGGTATTTATCCCCTTTTTTTTGGCCTGTTGCCATCATTCTGTATATTCTTCAGCTTTATTCATTTACCTATTACCGTTTGACCGCCAGGAATTATTCCTTATTTTTCTCTCGCTTGGTCAACTTTTGTTGACTGTTTTATACTACTTGACATCCATAAGCAAAATTGTTGTCCTAGTTTCACTTTTATTCCAATTTTTATTAATCCTTTTTTAAGCTATTTCAGCTCTATTGTCAGATTTTTTTTCTTTATGAATCATAGTGTGTTCTGATCTAACGAGCCTTAAATGATGGGCCTAATTTCTAATTTCTGTCTCTCTCATTCTAATTTATTCTGTTTCTAATCTTTCTGATTTATGAGCCCTAATTTTTTTAGAATAGGGACACTTACCATACAAAACTATCTATGATTATTCAACTATTGCATGTATTGTATTTATGATCTAAATAGTTTTAAATCTAGATATTATATGAATTAATACACTGTGCTCGAAAAAATTAGGGTAGCACATGGATTTAACGAAATTACGCAAATATTTCTTCTGAAAATTAACGCAAAACAAAACATCCATCCATTAGCATTGGAAATCTTTTTACTTTTTGTGTGATGAATTTGCTTCGAGAGGGCCAGCCCTCGAACGAAAGAAGTTTTTCGATCTCGCTTTCACCGCTTGGTATAATTTTGCTACCCAGGAGTTTTCCCTTGACAAACTCTGCACTAAGGCGCTACTAGTGTTAGAGATGTTAAACAATTACTATCAACATTTAAATATTTTGATATTACCTTACCTATAATTTCTAGTTTTTTTTTATGTTATGAGGATTCCGATTAAACTGGCCTACATAATTGTATTTACGATTTGTATCAGTTGAAGCAGAGTAAACCCCTGCTAAATCGAACAATTCGTCGGAGCTCTTGGAAAACTGTGCTTGAAAAGCAATTACGTTATCTTGAGGAGAACTGCGGTTTTTTGAGGTCCAATGAAATGTTCGAGCTCCGGTGGGTGATTATGACTTGCCACAAGATATATATATATCGTTTCATACATATTGATATCGTCGAACACTTACCTTCCTCAAAAGTACTACACTTTTGTTTAACTTGTCTTGAAAGATACACCTGATTACCTGAGACCTTCCCAATGACTAATCAAACAGCTGAAAAGGTAACAGAAACTTTTTTTTTCTTATTGGATTTTACGTTATGGCGCGTCCCGGAGACCATCGTTACGGACAGAGGCAGGAATTTTGTGAGAGGGATCTATTAACTTTTAGGTATTGAAAAGAACTACGGCATATCACCCGGCATTTAATGGCATGATCGAACGGTGGCATCGTCAGCTAAAGAGTGCTATAAAGCCAAACTCAGCTAAAGAGTGCTATGTATGACAACGGAAAAAGGGGTAGAGGCTCAACCAGCAGTTTTGTTTGGGATTCAATATAGCCTCAAAGAGGATTTAAAGTGTTCTGCCGCAGAACTAGTATTTGAAAATACTCTTCACTTACTTGGTGAATTTTTTAGGTCTAATACCAGAAATTTCCAGATGCCTGCACAAGATTTTTTTACAAAATTTACGTAATTACGTGTAGGATCTACAGCCCACCTTAGTTTATAGACACTCAAAAAGTAATGTTTTATCCACAAAAATCTTTCTGACTGTTCTCACATACGTTTTTGTTAGACAAAATTGTGTCAGAAAGTCATTTCAGCAGCCATGTGACGGTCATTTTGAAATAATTTCCCATAACAATAAATTTTTTACTCTTTTAATTAAAGGAAAGAAAAGTGTCATTTCAGTTAATCATTTGAAGCCTGCTTTTGTGGAGATCGAGGATCCAGTACAGTTCCACCCCGGACTAATCCAGTGCAGACCTAGACTACGACCCGGTATGGCAGATGTGTGAGATCTCAATGTACTATAATTCTTCCACCAAAGAAAATCAAGCAGCTACCGGTCCAATGTGCTCGTTGTTGTAACCTTGTTGTAACCTCAAGCTATTTTGTTACATTTGAACCAGTTTTTAATGCTTATTTAAAGTTAACCAATTTTAATAAAAGTTAAGTTCGCACTTAAAAATGGAATTTGCTCATTACTGGAGTTAGAATTTATTGGTGGCCTAAGGCTGCTATAGAAGTTAAATTTTCAATTTTTGCATTTTTTATTTTACTTTTAAAAATAGTGGGGGCTTTGCTGCATCCCTAGATGCATTTAGGAGAATTTAATACATAGAATGCTAGAAAATTTAATTTTAAAATTATAAGCAAATATGATGTAGCTATGATTCAGGTACACTTTCTTAAAATCCGTTTTGTATTATATATATATATGTATTGTAAAAAACTAACTTTTCTGTATTATATGTTCAAATTCATTGAAAATTATACTTGTCTTTTGTAAAAAAGTACGGAAAGTTTAAATGATTAGTTACAAAATTTAAAAATAAAATTTAGTTTTTTGAAATCTTAATTATGTCTAGTTTTGCATTTATTAATAATTAATGCAGTTCTCAAATTATATATCAAATGGATATAGTACGAAGTGGATCTTAAGGATTATTCTGAATTAAATGCACAGCTTGTAAAATAGACATTTCGTTTTTTCTAAATGCTTATTATTAACATTTAAATGGTCATGAATAACTATATGTATATAATTGTTCGTTTTTCTTTAAAATGAATAAATACATATATGTATGAGTACAAATACCGATTCATTTATTATAATTTTTAAAAACAGAGTTCCATTTAAATTATACATCAAATTAACTTTTTAAATTGGTCAAAGACATTTTCTTTGTGTATTTTTATATCAATAAAAATAAGGAATTCTGTAATATTCTGTAATGATGATGTTCAAAGTGAAGTAAAAATACTAAAATTACAGATATAAAACTTTGGTATTTTAAATGGAAGAAGGTGTGACACGTGCTGATGAAGTAGGGAAAGAGTAATTATAAAAAGACTTCTAAATAATCTAGAATTTTAAACTTACAGCTTAAAAACTGAGAAATGAAGCAAAATAATCCAATTAATTGTGGTATGGCTTTATATTGTATTAAAAATATTGTTTTACAAATAATAAAGAAAGTTTTACAAATCATAATATTGTTTTACAAATCATAAAGAAAGTTTTACAAATCATAATATTGTTTTACAAATCATAAGGAATCAAAGATATTTTAAAGAAAATATCTTTATTTCAATTTTCTCAAAATGGATTTTTTGATGAGTCCGGTACACTTTTCTTAAAATCTACTTTATCTATACTGCTGATATTTTGCATAATATATGATCCAGAAATTTTCAACAAAGTGGGTGAATTTTTTTTCAAATAAACATGCACAAATTTTAGATATAATAGATTTTCAGCATAAAATTTAAAGGGAATTTAAATAACTACATTTAAAAACTTTTAAAATTTTTATAAATTTATTTTTTTATTCATTTTATGGATTGTTATGTCTGCAAAAGCTCTGTAAAATTTTACAGCTATATATTCAGTTGATTTCATGCAAAGTGTACCTATGAGTAAGATAGATTTTATTGATTATTTAGTGCTCATACAGATTTATTTGTAATTTAAAATGGAATTTTTTATATTTTTAACAGGTATATATAACTCATATATAACTCAACTTAAAAATTTTACTTCCATTTTTTAAAATTTAAGTACCTGAGAACCATTTAAATTTGGCGTAAGAAAGTTAAGTTTTTTCTGGTCGCAGACGTTCCAGTTACCTGAATCTCTTATCTGCCTGTTAAAAGTTACGCAATTTGATCCCCAATGCTCCCCGTGAGAATCTTTTTTAACCCTGAGGACTTCAAATATTTACTTAGTGCGATTCATCAAGTAAAACCGGACAAGCCTGACTAGTGCTGTTAATTAAATAGCTTATCTTGCTAACGATCTAAAGGATTAAAAATTTAGTATAGCCATTAATTTGACCAGTTCCTCGGTTTATGACATTTCTGGGTTGTAAATTGATAGGTAAACGAAAGTTGTTGATTTTATAGTAATGTCTGATTATTCGGTGTCCCAAACTTGAACAGTGACCTCAGGGTTTCGACTGTAAGATCCAACTATTTCCACCAGAGGCGGATTAAGCGAGTGGCGGACCTGGCGGCCACCAGGGGACCCCGGCGCCAGAAAGGGTCTCCAAGCTTGATGAATTCCATTCATAAATTCAACGTACAAGAAAAAGATCTTGAACCGATATTGAAACCCCGATGATTTCTTCGTATTTGAGTCGTGTAGCATCCCTAGCCATCTTTTTCTCGTTTATCTGTATTTTTGCAATCTGTAAAAAATTTTCACATGCATTTTTTCTTGCCGAAATTTTATTTCGAACAAATGAATACTATTAAAATCAAACAAGTTTGACTTCAGTTCCCAGCCATGCCTAATTACCCTCGGGTACATTTTACACTGATGGGAAAAAAATCCCAACTCCAAGGAAAAAAAAATTGTCGACTAATAAAACTTCGGTGATACATATCGGCAATCAGCTACCTATACAAACGTATAGGTAACATTAAATTGATTAAAGTTTAAAGATCACAGATAAATGTAAGCGCGAGTAGAGCCATTTCAAATGTGAAATGATGATACACGTTAAAAACGTGTAACCACCACAATTTTACATCCAAGCATGCAAACGTGCATGTCATGTGTCGTACTGGTACCGGATATCAGTTTGTGGGATGGAGTTGCACTCCTGATGCTCTTGGTCGGTCAATATAAGTTTTTTTAATTTTGGTTGCGGATGAAGCTGATATTGCCATCGAATGATGTCCCATTCTTGCTCGATTGGAGAAATATCTGGTGATCTAGCAGGCCAATGTAACATGTTGACACCCTATAGAGCTTGTTGGATTACAACAGGGATGAGGGAGCCCGTTATCCTGTTGGAAAACACCCTTGAATGATTATAAATCTCAGTGCAACATTTTGAATCTTCAGACTGACGTACTAGTTTGCAGTTAGGGTGAGTGAATTATCCTCGAGAGTGCTCCATCAATCAAAGAAGATTGAACTCGCCAGACCATAACTGTAGGTTCAGGCCCTGTGTATATAGGCGACAGAAAGATTGTTTGCAGGCGCTGACTTGGCCTTCTTCTAATCAATATACAGCCATCACTGCAGTGGCGTAACCTACATTCCTCAACCCGCGCATCGCAGGGCTGGGCCAGGATTCTAGGCCCCATAGCCTGACTGACATTAAGAATGGCTTGGGGCTACGAACCCAACTTTGGAGGGGCCCCCTAATCTTCTCCGTTACCCCACTGCATCACTGGCCCCAAGACAGTAACAGCTTTGATCGGAGAACACAACACATCGCCACTCCGCTCTCCGATGATCTCTAGCGTGACATCACTGAAGTCAGAGACGTCAATGAACGCTACAGGGCTTCTGGCTGGGAGCTATTTCTTAAGAGATTGATTTGCTACAGTTAACTGTCTCTCTCTGGTACCGGAAAAAACTGTAATTTCTGCAGTAGATGCACTGCGTTCCCCAGCTATGTGGTAAATACTGTGCTTTTTTCTGTCAGTGATGACCCGTGCAATATTGAGCCGTAGGTTTTTTGAGGTAATGCTTTCCCTGGACTACTGCTGACAAAAATCATGCACAGCAGATACATTCCTTCCACTTCTTTCTGTAATATCATGGAAAGAAAAGCCACCTTTTTTTAACTCTATTATACAACTTCACGTTCAAACTCAGCGAGCTGTTGATAATGGCTTATTCGTCGTCTGAAAGTCATTTTAGTCTAACATCAACTCACTACGTCAAATCTCAACGATAATAACCCTCACAAACTTTATAGTGTGGGTTTAAAGTACACTTGATTCACATCCTCCATATGGCGCAACTAGCGCCTCACGCTAGCTAGAAATTTGTTAATCAAAGTTATCTTTCAATTGTATAAACATGCCGACCAAGTTTCATCGACATAGCATAAATCCTTCTTTGTGAAGAGATTTTTATTTCCTTCAGAGTATTTTACTAATGAAATTAAATGAAGTTCCACACGGAAAAAGATATTTCTAGTTCAAAGCAAACTATTTCAAATTAGTTTAATTTAGGCCTTAATATCAAGATAAAGATTAATAAAAGCAGTCCTGGCTGAAATACGTGATACGAATGAGGGAAGACCACCATACCGGAGGCTATTTCCCTTTAGAAACAGATGGAAAAAATATGAAACTTCCCTAATGACCATGATTGGGAATACCATACTCCATAGAACAAATGCTAATAGTAAATCATTGCAATAAGTAAAGTGTGAATAATTAAAAGGATCTAGCTTACTAAACTCAAGAAAATTAAATTCAAAATTTCAGAAATGAATTTAGAAAAGTGGACAAGGAACAACTCATTTCTCCAGGCTCTCATTTGAAGAAAAAGCTTGAATAGCTCGCCGGCAGTAAAAGGAAGGAAAAAAAAATATTTTTGGTGAAAATAAAGAAGTCGTTTACGAACTTTTGAAAGAAAGGAAAAATTCATAGTGAATGCATTTTATATCTTATGCGATAGGACAAAAGCAGAACTAACCCAAAGAGCTGAGATTTATCAAACTATTAAAGAACACTTTATTGTATTTTTGACGAGAGTTTATAACATGAAATTAAAAAGAAAGCTACACAAAAATTAAAGGAACTTCCAACGACGATATTGAATCTTTTAATTTTGACGAAAGGAATTGGAGTAAGAAAAGATAAGAAAATAAACAAAGATATAATTAAACTCTCACTAGAAATTTATCGAGTTGCAAGAGAAATCCTAATGTAGAAATACTTTTGAAAATATTTTTAACAGTACCGTTATCGAATGCATCAGGTGGAAGATCTTTTTCAGTTTTAAAACGTGTTACAAATAATTTAAGATGTACTATGGGAGAAAAGACAAATTGAACGTAATTATTATATACAAATGAAATTATTATATACAGAACTAAATGTTTTGGACAAAATATATATGGCAAAAATAATTGATGAATTTGCCAAAGAGAAATCAAGTTTTGTACAGCAAAACTGAAAGCTCTTCAGTAACGTTTTATTTTTTTTATGCACAGTTAAGATTTTTCTTTGGCCATTGAGTTTTATTATTATTAATACATTTTATTTTGAGAACTGAAAGTAAGCGGCTCTTTTCATTATTTTAGTTTTACAACTCTTGAGCCTAAGGGCCTCAAACCTTTTGCAGCCTTCAACTACCTTAATCCGCCTCTGATTTTCACCCCTCCGTTAGAAGTTGCCTCGCGAATTCAAGATCTTCGGGACAGGAAAATGTTATACAGAGGAATTCGCCAATTGAGAACTACATTGCCTACTGTGAGATAGGGACAAGACAAATTTTCGGGTATGTCGAAGGTCAACTTACGGATAGATCTTGAGACTGATTTGAAGTAATTTAGTATACATTTGTTCTGGGAACAGCGACGGATTTTAACTAACAAGGATTTCCATAAGGATGGAGTCCATATCCCATCATAAGAAGGGCACTTTGAAGAGGGAGGAACTTAAGGTATCCGACTATTTGCGACAACTTTGAAGAAAAAAAAGAAATATGGGGATTTTTATGTGGTTTGTAGATTTGTTTAGTACATTTTAAGAAAAATATGCTAAAATTAAGAAGATACCAAGGAATTACTGTTACTAAAATGGGAAAGAATTGGTAAAAATTGACAAAAAAGTAACATAAACGGGCCCCATGTTGTACCAAAAGTTCATGAACAAATTTTCAATTCTGGTGTGTAGCTGTGTTATTCATATTTGAAATGAATCTGTCATTTCAAGATTAAGCGTTTTGTGAATTTTTAACAATTTATATATATAATCAGACGGTGCCTGCCCCTAATTTGCTTTGAGCTAAAAAAATTCCGCCTCGAGTTTTGCTCTATTTGTTACCACAGGAAAGCTGTTTATTAATGCCTCTTTTAGCAGTGCAAAATTCGTTGCTGTTCCAGTCGCGTATGTATACCTTATCACCTCAATCCAATCTTTTACCCTTCCAATAAGATGACCCTTCAGGTAAGCGCAAGCCGAATTTGCAGGATCTCGTAATACGAAATATTACTATCTAGAAAAACTCGTTGATGTTTTCCTCTCCGGAAAAAAAATTCAAGTAAAGGTTCTAAAACTCGATCCGACTCCTCTCTCGGGGTTAGGGTACTGTGGGTGCCAATGTAAGGGATGACCCGTGTTATCCCGTAGTGTGACAGGATTGGATGGAAGATTAGCCATAGTCAAAACAAACTTTGTTTATTAACAATTCAAACTGAAAAATGCACCAATCACTAAATATGTGAAGCAATAGCGGAATAGACGAGATATTAGGAGAATTAATAAATTGAATCACTTACGTTTAGGCAATACTCCTTCTAATTCAATTTGATCTAATCCAAATTTAACACTTAACTGACCAAATCGTCAATTTTAATATTAATCAATTAAATAATGAAGTTGTTTTGCCTAGCTTCACGCTGATCAATCATTTCTGTCCTTAGCAGTCTAACCTCTCTGTTTCTCTTTCTTAACTGGAAAGTTGAATCTTTAAATACACTACATAATTTGCATATATCGCGTCTTCTTCGGAGGAGGAGGAAGGCTTTCAGTATAATGAATTTTAAAGACCATATATTTTTCCCCAAGAGGACTGTTAGTAAGAAGAACACGAATAGACCCGTTACATTCTATATAGAAAACAAATATAGGACACAGCAATGACAAATACTAAGCTTAATTATTTATCACTTCTTTCTATAAACACTGATCTCACCAAAGACGTAAAATGGGATGAGAAAATAAAAGAATTTGCAGCACAAAAGTGTTGAAAACATTTTTGTAAACTATGTTATTGTTAAAAAATTGTTTAAATTGTTTGAAATTAAAAAAAAAAAACTTTCTTATATTTTAAATTTTTCCGCATAAGTATTTTTTTAGGAAAATGGCAAAAATTTAAATTATTTATGGATCCCCCAGATATTGTTAGCCCAGGGCCCCCAAAGGGCACGATCTGGCCCTGGACACAACAACGTCTTTTTCAAACAAGGATATAAAGCAAACTGAACTAGATAGAGGGATGGAAAAATGTGCCACCAGCACCGGAAAGATGGTCAACTATATTCCCTTCCTATTCCTTCACACCAAGTTTGATGGTTAGGGCATGCGGTGTCCGGAAATTTAATTGTCCCACCTTGTAAAGGAACAGGAGTTAAACAATTTTGAGTTCGACTGCTATCGAAGGCCTTCCTTTCTTTTCTGTGCACTCGTTAGTGGTTCTTTGCGTAAATGGCTCTTGGATACCTTTGGTATCTTGTTTTCTGTACAGCTTGGCTCTTCTTTCTAAACGTTTCCTGACCGCTGGGCTAACGAATAAGTGCTAAAATTCAGGGTGTCTACAAATTAGTTGGGCAAAAAGAATGATTTACTGCATGTAATTCACAAGGGAAAAAATAAAATTACTTATTTTTTACAGATAAAGAAATAGTCAAAGTTTATATATATATACACACCATAATCACAATTATTTAATGTGGTTTCCTTCCATTGCACTATCGGTAAGTCAGCTCTTGCCACACATTTGTCAGCATATTTCCGTCCGTCAAATTAATTGCCTTAGTGCCTTAATTGTAGATTCTTGATTTTAGAATATAGGAATGGGTGCAAGAAATGGTAGAGTGCACCCTTGATCTCTCTTTTACAAAACCCCACACACTTACATCCAGATCTGGTAATCGAAGTGGGAAAAGAATAACACCTCCACAACCAATTTAAACTGGAACTTCAGCATAGAGGTAAGATGTATCGTCGTTGTGGTTGTGAAAGACAGGCCATCCTATGGAATCCCATTTCTTCGCCTTTTTCTTCAATGATTGGCGTAAAGAAAATTTGCAGCATGTTTAGGTAAATACCATACCACAATAGTATTTCTTTTTGGAGCTTATTTTCTTGCATTCTGGAAAAAAATTTCGTCGTACTCGCACAGCAGAATGGCTTTCATGAATTCAAAGATAGCATTTCGCTTTTTCAGCGACGCAATTATCGCAATGCCGGACAAAGAAAGATTACCGCTTGTTAAGAGATAGCGTCAGTTAAGACATCAAACATCATCTGTGAATAAACTTAAGATAGATTTCTGCTAGTCTGTTTTTAAACGGGTTAATTTCAGTTAATATTTCGGAAGTTCTTTAGGCGATATGGTACCATCTTCACAATTTTTTTTTTATTTTTAATATTTGATATTTGGTTTTAATTGTATTTTATAAAGGTTAATATTTAATAATTATTCCATACAAAATTTTTTTAGCTTGTTGCAAAATGTTTGTAAAATAAAAAAATTTTGAGCTTTTTTTTTAACTACTTTTAAATTTCTAAGGATTTTTTAAAAATGTTTCTTTTCTTTCAAATTTTTTTCCAAGTACCTTATAATATACTACATAAAACTGGGCATGGATTTTTTTATGCTATTGCTGTTTAATTTTTTATTAATTTTTTTTATATTTAAAAACTTCCAAAAATTCTTAAAAAAAAACATTAATTTTAATTTTAAAATTTTTTAGAAAAAGTATCAAACATATTAGAGTTATTACCATGCATAGTTTTACAAAAGATACATTTCAGAACCTGTATAAAAAATTTCAAACCCATGCTTCAATTATATAAAAAGCCTTAGGGTTTTGAATAATAGTATATGTACAAAAAATCAACATGCAGAAAAATGTGTTTGAAGTTTTCATTCCATGAACAGAATCATATAATATTCATCGAATAGTCTGAAACTTTTATGAAATGTTAATTAGCTTATTTAAAACTACTTACCATAAAAAATTGCACAAATGTAGAACAATTAAACAGTATACAGCCATAATGAATATATAGAAGAAAACGAGTGAAAGATCAATATTTCACAAAACTTTACGTTTATAATTACAAAAAAATAAATAAATACACACACACACTTCAAAGCTAATTCCATGCTCAGAGCTAATGCACAACATGTACAAAAGATGTTTATGCATTTATTTTTTATTTCCATGATTTTAAAAGCCTTCGCATGTTAAATATTGTACACGAATGAAAGCAAAATCAAATAACAATTTATAGGTAAAATATATCAAAATCTAAGAACTGCATATGCGCATTTGTTTAAATAAATATCTTAAAATATTTTAATATTAAAAATGTTGAATTTTACACACACATGATATATATATATATATATATATATCACCAAAACATATATATATATAAAAGGGAGAGTTTTTCTATTCTTACGAATTAGATTTTTAATTATTTGAGTCATAAAAATGAGATTTAGTATTTGTGCCTTGGGAGAATACATTTCGAAGTTTTAATTTCATTCATAATAATGTCATAAAAAGCAACAACAAATTTTAAATCTTGACCCAATCCATTAGCTCTTCAATTAACAATTCACAAACTACAATTTTGGCATGAATTGCACAATTCTTTCTTGAAATGATTTGTTACTTCATATATAATGTCAGTCTCATTGACGCACCGTAGAAAAATAATGAATTTTTTATCAGGCTCTTTTCTAGCAGATAATCTGAAATTTGGGCGTGGAAGTTGCTGTCCAGCATAAAATATTGCTCTATAACTTAATAAAAAATGCAGGTAAAGCTTTGAAATTTTGCAGGCATGTTTAAAAAGATTCGAGGTATCCAATAAGCAAATAAAAATGTTTCGATAGTTTAAAAATTTTTAGGGTACCATATCGTCTTAACTTACAAAATTGCTCAACTAATGTGTAGACATCCTGCATAACATTGGTGTAACATATTATTACGTAGATCGGGGTTCGAGGATTTTATGCAATCAGTCTCAAAGAGCAAGACAGTTTCTCAATGAGCGAGGAAAATTTATTATGGAAAAGCAATACTTGAAATACAGCAGCTATATTCACAAAATAAATCTCTGAAGGCTTTCACACCTTCCATGGCTTTCAGACACAACTATCAATGCCTAAAATACAAATATGTAAAATATCATTCACACGCACTCGCTTGTCCTACACCAGCTGAAGGTAATAATTAATCGCTGGTTGACTCTTCACAGTCAAATCAATACTACTCTTCAATGGTCAAAACCAGACTAACACAGTTTCGGCGAGCGCCTCCGTATTTATAGGCCTTTCAAAAAATCTCCGCTTGCTTCATACATCGTGAAATTAGTAGATTTATTTACTAATTTTCAGAAGAACCAGTAGGGTCGTGAACTCGTCAAAAATAGTCGCCAATAGGGTCGCCATAAATGATGCCAACTTGGCTCTATCGCCAAGGTTTCACCGTTGCTATTGAATCGCCCTTATAATGTAAGGAACCATGTTGCTTGCGAATATTACAATTTTAACATAAAATAAATGCAACATGGAGTAATATAAACGTAGTACACATCCAGACATAAATTATTTCCACTACTTTATGCATTCAATGTACAAAATTCGTTACAAATATTATATTCATGACAGTAACGATTCGTGAAAGTCTATCGATTTCCTCACAGATAAGGAGCTGGCACGTCCAGTTCTCATAATAAAAGTGGTGGAGGCTGTCCAAATTTACTAACCCATCGTCTAGTTTCGAAAACATCTTGGGATGCTTTTCAGCTGGCACGACAGCAAGAGAAAGGGCGGGAATTATTCAGCGAACAAAATCGTCGCCCCCTACGAAACGCCTTCTGATAAGACTGACTGCTAGTGAAAAGGAGAGAGAGGTCTTTTCATGCCATCGTATAGAAAGCCCTGACGCGTGTCACTCCGTTCTTTCACGCTCCCGAAGCGCAGTTATTTGGGAGAGAAAGCGACTTTTTCAAGCAAGAGACCCGCTAATCGCTCATTTCGACGGAGGAATCCCCCTTTTTTTTCTGGTTCACCCTTTTTTCTGATTGAAAAATTTCGCAGCAATTATTTTGTAGATGCTACATAAAAAATAATGATACAAAGAAACAAATGATGTAATAGTTCTCTAGTTTTGAAATTAAATAGTTTTGGTTGCTTTGTGTATGATTGGGAAATTTATTAGAGTTTTTTTATATGCAGAAGATATGCAATTTTTTATATGCAATGGCTGTCCAGTGCAAGCGGCCCGAAAGGAATTTTTTTATCACAGCCCACCGAGAAATAGACTGAAAACGTTCTCTATATTTGGGGGTCGACATATATTTGTGAGTAAAGTTTTTCTTGCATGAAGGTCAAGAAGAGTAAATATAAATGCAAGTTAGCTGACATTAACTTGAAAGTTGAGATGAGAGTTTCAACAACTGATGTCATTCCTGATCTCAAAATAAATGGAAAAAAAAATGTGATAGGGTGATTCCAAAATTAAATGTGCTTATAGCTATAGATCATATGGAATTAGCACAATAAATCAACATATATAAAGGAGAAAAGCGACATTCTCATCATCACGATATCTCAGGAACTATTAGACATGCAAACTTAAAATTTGGTTGGCGTGTTCCTTTCACTGAGTAGAGATTCGCTAAGAAAAAGTTTTTTTTGCGAAAATCGACCCTAAAGGCGGAGTTGAGAGAGGTTATATAAGTGCCGTTAAAGAAAAATATTCCCGTTTTCGAGCTATTAAGCCTACAGACTTGAAATATGGTATGGATTTTTTTTTATGTAGTAGAGTTCCGCTACAAAAAGAGGGTTTGCGAAAATTGACACCCAAAGGAGGGGGAGGGGTAGCGAGTGCATTTTATGTAAAAAAAAAATCCCTTTTATGAGTTACTAAACCATGTTACTTTTGCTGGTTTAGAACATTTGGAAAACACGTTACTTTTATTGAGGAGAGATCAGCTAAGAGGAGGGTTTTCAAAAGTCAATCAACATGGGTGTTACGGGGGGGGGTTATAAATAAAAGAAATATCTTGTTTCAACTATTAGACCTACAGAATTAAAACGTGGCAAATATGATTTTTGTTGAGCAGAGGTATGCAAAAAAAGCCTTTTTTTTGTTTAATTTGCAATTCACTTAAAATGATTTCATTAAATTTTTTTTTATCCTCCAATCTCTATTGTTTTATTTTTCAATTCATCCGTGCGAAGAACGGGTATACAAACTAGTAAATTGAATAAAAATGTCGTTGTTTTATTTAACTTTTAAATTGTCCCATAATAATCAATAAATATATACCTTTTCTCGGATGCAAGGTTTATTATTGAATGCAATCATTTTGGAAAGGTGTAGCCCTCCGGTATCCCACAATGTGGTTCTCGAACAAAAACAATTGCTTACCCCTTGTCTAGTGGTTATGGTCACGAACTCGTGGCAGGTGGTTTATGAGCTCGAGCTTTAGTTCCACTTAAGACCCACGGTGAAGAGGGTCTGATAACACGTTAAATTTGTAGAGGCTCGATGTTTCCCAGTTGCCATAGTGCGGAAATAAAGAGAGAGGGGAAGGAATCGCAACTCAAATGTCAAACTAAGTTTTGAGAAAATAATCTGATGTTTTTCTTTGAATTGTCTTTTTTTAGCGACCATTTTGTTATTCTTTTCAACATTGGAATGTGCATCTAAATAACTGCGGATACTTTTCAAGGTGTTCCTCATTTCGGATGACGTGAGAACAGGAGCTGCATCATTCACTTCATTTTCGTCATCGGAATTTTTGAGCTTTGAACAAACTTCAAAATGTCTTTGTCTGCCATAAATGGTTCTGTACCCACATTATCATCATCTTCTACAACGAATTCTTCCGACAATACAGTAGGACAGTCCAATCCGGTTGGTGTTTTCCGTATTTTGTTCATAACCAGAAGTGAAATCTTTTCGTCTTAAGGGGGTCCGGCACTTCCATAGGAGCCTATGTTAAAATTGCGTAAGTTTATGTACCTTTCTCTCTGAAACTACTTGCTTCTCATAGATGAAATTTTTACAGTAAGTTATATGTACTATGAATAAGACTTTAATGGAGGGTTTTGTCTTTTTACTAAAAATTAAAATAATTATGAATTTTTTAAAAAAATGTCCAATCCCCCCCCCCTAAAATTTAGTTTAAAAAGGCGTTATCTAAAAATGTTTGCTAGATATTTCTTATCCCCTCCATTAAAATGTGTAAACATGTTAAAAATATACTTACTGAAAATTTGAGGACCTTAGATTAATTAGTTTATGAGAAAAGGTACGAAAAAAGAAAAATATTGCATTTTGGGAAAACAGGCTTTAAAGTAAAAATTTGTACTTTTTGACGATTTACCTTTTTTAATACTTTCCAGAAAAATATGAAACATTTTCTTTGCCCTCTGCCTTCTACAAAACACTCTTCTAATTTTCTTTTTTTCTTTATTTTTAGCAATTTAGCCTTTTTTTTTGTATCTCAAGATGCTTTCGTTGAATTCGTTGATACACGAATCCTACGTGCACCTAATTTTTTAAAGCATGGCACACAATTAAAACCTGGTTCAATACCACAATGTTTTAAAATGATTCATTTGGCTACATGGCCCATATTGAATTGTGCAATTGCCATATTTACCCCTAATTTTAGAGTTTTTAACTCCACAAACGTAGATTTTGGAATGACTAACCATATGGTATTATTAACTGACTCATTGGGGTTTTGAGTCTTTCCATGTAGACATTTTTTAATAACCTAGGGTCAGGTAAATCTCTAACAATTGGCTTAATTTCCTTCATGAGGGGAAATGGCACATGGGTCTGTTTTTTATGGTCATAATGCTTTTCGCTTTCCACTTGAGTGTAATAAGGATTCAGGGCAAGTATTGGTGAAAAACCTCTTGAATCTCCATCACCCAAATATTTTGTGTAACGAATGTCATAATGAGCTTCGGATCTTTCAAATATCGCCGTTACACCTTTCACTTCCATGCCTTCACTTGTTCCACTATAGCTTTCAGCTTTTGCTTTCTGAAACTTGCACCATCAATTTGTACCCGAGGGACACAATCCATGTTGAGGGCTCTCATTTGTAGACAAAAGATGGAAATAAACAGCCGAAACAGCAGTTTTCATGTTGTGTAAATCATTGATATTGTTTCTAATGGCCATACCATAATACCTTTGAATTTTTAAAATTAAAATGTCGGTGAGTCGGTTGAGTCCACATAGGCTTCTTCCATCACTTAATTTTTTTCCTCTGTTTTTTCTCTTGAGATTCAAAAGACGAGTACCCATACACTTTTGGATATGCCCAACGCACTAATTTTTCCACTTGAGTGTCATAAGGATTCAGGGCAAGTATTGGTGAAAAACCTCTTGAATCTCCATCACCCAAATATTTTGTGTAACGAATGTCATAATGAGCTTCAGATCTTTCAAATATCGCCGTTACACCTTTCACTTCCATGCCTTCACTTGTTCCACTATAGTTGGCAATACATGATGGTTCATGAACAGAGTTAAATGCAGTTTTGCACCGACAATGTTTCGAAAACACTTCAAAGTCAATAACTTTTCCAGTATCAACACTCGTACACTCGTAGCTGTAACAATACCATTGAGGGACTGGTATCCTCTTTTCTGCCATGAACCCTCTAAGGCAACAACAATGTCTCGTCTACCTTCTATTCGTGTTGCCTTCTCAACAGAATTTCTCATTGATTTTTCACAGGTAAATTTAGAAGAGTCGAACAACAATTCTGTATAAGAACGGAATTTTTCTGGTGGAGATGGCAAGTTTATAAGTCCACAGAATGTGTCTGCAGCTGAACGACAAATACCAACCTGATATTTGAGTGAAAAAGTTTATTTTTATTCTTCAATTTAGTTGACGTATGGAAACCATGTTTTTTTTGCGCAAAAACTACAACAAAGTTCCATAAAATACACAATTACAACTCTTTTAGATGCCTCCAATGAGATGGAATGGCCACAGTTTTTACAAACAGAAAAGTTCAATAAAGCTTTATTCAATAAATTTAATTCTATTAAAACATTTTTTTTCATTACTTCCTTCCATATCTTCGTATAAACTGCTGTTTGAAATAAGTTTTCGTTTTGAAGCACTTTGAATAACAGTTTCTGTGCTGTCTGGTGTGATAGCTGGAACATTTTGAGCAATCGTTTTTTAAACGCCGACATTTTTGAGTTTTTTAAATATATTTTTAGATCTCCCTATAATTTTGTCGTAAATAAAATACCCATAAATAATTTAATGTAAAAAGTGGATTAAACAGGAAAAAAAAATCTGGATAAATAAATTAGAATTCACAATTAGCAAGTTCAAGCAGGAATAATTCCATTTTACAACAAACCAAACGAAAAAAAAAATAATTGTGCTGAGCTGTCTTTTCCTTTTTTCAAAGAAAAATCGTGTTAACTTTATGTGTAAAAAGAAAGGTTATACTAATTGTGGACAAAACAAATCGCGCTGTTATCGAAAAATTAAGCATGATGAAAGACAGGTGGTCCTCGAGGAGCACTTTTCCCGCGTCAAAGAAAGTGGCTTCTTTTTAAAAAATAAATAAAAATACTTCTAACTACTGTATTTCCATAAGCAGAAATGTTTGAACTTTTCAAAAATATAAAAAAGTCAAAATCGATCATTTTTCAAAAATTCATGTGCCAGACCCCCTTAAGCGATTTTCGTTTCGTGTTAAGAGAAAAAAATGCATGAAAATCCATAGTAGTTTGTCTAAACCATTGTATCATTTCATGTTATCCGATATTTCGCCTTAAGCGTTTTCGCGTTAAACGCGCATTTTGCTGTACCTAGAATACAAATCTTACACTCATCGTTAATAGCAGACTGACAGCAATAAAAAAACTAGAGGAGAAAGGATTATCAACTGAAAACCTGCATGTCGCTTAGAAAAGCATAAAAGTTATTTTGATAAGTGGGTTGTAATTTAAGGCTTGAAGTAAAATTCGCTAAAATTATTTTGGTATTCTGTATTACTCTTAACTTGGAAGTAAGTACTTGGGTTTTTCTTGTATCAAATGTTAAGGAAAAAACACAGTGAACTTCATAACGTGAAAAGAGTAATAATAGTACTTTATTGAAAATTTTCATATCTGAAACGTGATATGAATATTCCAAAAATGCATTTCTGAAGCAGTCTTGATTTAATAGGGTCTTGTCTCATCATGTTGTACTGAACCAGAGGAGACTTTGGCATGGATTTTTATCCCTGCAATGAAATAAAAGGAATTCTAATAAAACTGAAAAAAGATAGTTATGAAAATGGTACACATTTTTCTTTAAAATGAATGCAGAATAGGGGGAATATTAATAAATTCGTTTTATTTACCGTGTTTTGGAGATTAAAATAAAAATTGCGGGCTAAGGTTTGCAGCCCCTGGATACCGGTGTTTCTTCAAATCTCGAAATCCTGAGATTAAAATAACTACAGTGGTGGCAAAAAGTCATGAACACAATTTTTATACAAGCGAATTTTGCGCCCAGTTATAACATATGCTTCCCCCATTTGGGGGGTTGCAGCCACCACTCACATGAAAAGAATACAAATAGTCCAAAATAAACTACTCCGCATCATAACGAGCGCACCTTGGTACGTTCGAAATGATGTGATACACAACGACCTACAAATGGAGCCGATATCTAGCTACATCACTAAATTATCTAGAAGTAGTTTTCTCTCAATCGAAACACACGACAACCCCATCATCAAAGCTCAAACACTTTTCACGTATCCCCACCCTAAAATTAACTATGCTTATTCTAGCACGAAGTGGAGAAATCCGCTCCTCCCACCCTAACACAACAAATAACTCATTCATACACTTGTAACTTGTCACACTAGCTTCCCGCTGCATCCTAACAGGTGGAGAGAGAGAAACAGTCGTTCGACCACTACTTTCTTTGATTGCTGACGCAATCCTCCCATTTTCCTTCCTTGCGCTTCCTCCAGTTTCCTCCCCGGTTCGTCCGCTTTGCGGGCCACTGCCGCTTGGGAGCCACTTCCTCCGCTCCCCACGCCGGGGGCCACTTGATTTGTAACATTTTCAGTCATGGTCTCTATTCCTCTCAATTTGGGTAAAAGCGCTGCGCGCTGAGGCCCGGTACGTCTAATTTTAGTTTAGTTTAGTCATGAACACACTAATTTTTAAGCGTAATTTTTGTGTTGGACACAAATCGCACACACTTTTCGCTGACATTACAGGAATGATATTTGAAGGCCAAACTGTCATATTGTGCTCAAGTTATTGTACTTTTATTGTCCTTTGAGGATCGACAAATGGCATGTAGAACATTTTCTTGCTTATGTCTTTTTTAATAGGTCCGCTTTGCGTCTTGTAGTACACTTGTAGTTTCATATCTTTTTTGATGGGGTTTTTTAAGAAGTATTTTGAAAATTCTCCTTTCATTTCAAACATTTCATGTTGTCGCTTTTCTCAAATTTAATTTAGCTGTCATAATTAATATCCATTATTTCATCAGATGCTTCCCTTGCTTAATTAGTTTCAACTTCATCTAATAAAGATCGCAGATACCCATTTTTATATATATATTCTGTTCAGTTACATTAATAAACCACAATGAATCGCTCAACACAGCAATCCAAACCACTAAGTCATTCACAGGAAAAAAAGCAGCCTGTTCATAGAAAATATTTTGGAACAAAAGTGGTCGCGTGGGAAATTCAGTCACTCCAAGATTGTAAAAAACGTTTGCCACTCCCAAAAAAAAAAAAGAGGGAGATATGTGACAAATGCATTTTAGTTCCCATGAAGACTGTCATATAAAAGGACACCGACAAGTTCATTGGTAACAACTAAACACTTTTCCTAGAATTAAAGATTTCGTGAGCCTGGAGTGACTCTGTGCCCCGCACAACCACTTTCGGATTAAAAAAAAAGAGTCCTTCGATTATCTTTAATGCTCTTAAACATTTATTAAGTATACTATAGTTAATAAGTAACTAAAAATAACTAAGAACTATAAATAAGTACACAAATAAAAATGACAAGTAACAACTATAAGAGGCTATCCACACTTAACACAAATAAACTTGAATAAAAAC
This sequence comes from Trichonephila clavata, assembly GCA_019973975.1. Classification (NCBI taxonomy): domain Eukaryota; kingdom Metazoa; phylum Arthropoda; class Arachnida; order Araneae; family Nephilidae; genus Trichonephila; species Trichonephila clavata. The sequence goes on along the minus strand of BMAO01032318.1, from coordinate 6,999 downwards.
AAAAGTTATTAAAAAAATTAATAAGTTTATCTCCTACCTAACAGGTTATATTATAATATTAAGTATACAGATTGATGAAAGTTAAAACACAAGATATCTACAACGTAAATATAAGAATTTTCCACGGTAACACACTATCAGATAAAAATGTTTGCCATTGCATCACGTGATTCCAACCTGGTGCCATTTGTCTGTGAATTTAGTCTATTTCCACTGAATATTAAATGTAAAAAATTAAAATGCGTCAAGTACTCAGAGTTTAAAGTTGGTTCGTTAGATTATTTTTTCAATATATTAATCAATACTAAAAAAAATTATTGCACAAAAAAATTAATTCTACGTATATATTTCATTAAAAAAATACAAATTTTTTAAAACTTAATTCTTAAAAAAAAATTGTTTTTTAAATTTTCAAAATATAATTTGGACAAAAATTTAATCCCGGCATTACAGTGGTGGCAAAAAGTCCTGAACACACTCATTTTTTAGGGTAATTTTTGTGTTTGACTTCATTTTTCGTTGTGAAATTATCGCACTATCTTAAATATTGTCATTGATTTTAATGTATTTTTTATGCTGATTTCAAATCTACTATTAGTTTCTTAATGACTAAAATATCTTTTGTAGAAAAGCTGCCTGAACACAATAATGTGAAATATATGCAGAATAAAACAATATAGAATAACATAATATGCAAAGAAAAATAACACGAAAATTGACAAATACGGTATATTTAATAAGCATTTTGAAAATTACATTGTTGTCACATGTTAGAAAATCAATATTTTATGGGCCAGCCGTTTGCTTTATTTACGGCTCTACATCTTTTTGGCATGGAGTGCACCAATTTAAAAAGAAGATCTTTCGTGACAATATGGTTGAAGGAAAATATTAAAGCTTCAATTAATTCACGTTTGCTTGAAGGTTTTTTCTTTGAAATTTCATAACCAATTATAAACCATAAGTTCTCTATCGGATTAAGGTAGGGAGACTGTCCTGGCCAGTTCATTCTATTCACAGTATGTGAAACCACGTTTCACAATATGACAGTTTGGCCTTCAAATATCATTCCTGTAATGTCAGCGAAAAGTGTGTGCGATTTGTGTCCTTTATTAAAGTCACGCACATTTTTGAAACTTCTTGGTTCAGTTTTGATTCATTTTTTTTCTCAAATTGTGACGGGTGCTTACGCGTTTCACTAACCTTCTCTTAAATTCTATATATTTTATTTATTTCAACCAATCTCCACCGGGAGCCAAAAGTGGGACTTATTCAAATGAGATTTTATATAAGTTCGGGTTTAGCGAGTTATAAAATTGTGACGGGTGCTTACGCGTTTCACTAACCTTCTCTCAAAATCTTTTAAATTGTATTTATTTTAACCAATCCCCGCTGAGAGCTGAAAGTGTGACTTATGCAAATAAGATAGTTTCGGGTTTAGCGAGTTCGAAAGAGATATAAAAGGGGAGAAACGAAATGAAGACAAGAGGATGACTGCGTGTTTTGATAGAGGAGTTAACTACGTGATTGATTAAGAAGGTGATTCTAGGAGATTAGTTTAACTAAGTGAAGTTTGTTAGATGAAGGAAGATTATTGAAAAAGAACCATTAATTCGGTTCGGGCGTAACTGAAGATATCAAGAATTGTAACCGCTCCATAGATTCTACAAGTATTCAAGATTCCTGTCTTAAAGAGATATCAGGTCTGTGATTTTTATAGATTAGATTTAAATGCGTAGTTTGATTGTATGCGTTATTCCCCGAGGTATCAGTTAGTGTTCCGTCGTTCATAATTGAATTCTGATCTCACTCCATTATAATTTGTTGTTCTTAAAGTTTGATTAATATTTGTGTATTTCTATCATAAGGAATAATAAATAATTGTGATTTATTATTTAAGTAGTTATTAATTATGAATCCAACATATCCAAATTTAGATAATGTGCAAAGAGGAATTAATAATCATAGGGGTAGTGAGAGACTACGACACTGGCGCCCAAACGAAATACCGGAATTAAGAGCAGGTGCAGGATTTAGAGTTTTGCCGGAGTTATTTTTTTCGGGTAAAGAAAATGTGTCTGAGTTTATCAATAATATTGACGACAATATAGCCTACTATGAAATACCGGCGAATCTATCATGTGCATATTTAAAAGGTCATTTAATTGGGAGAGCGTTAGACTGGTTTGAGGTGATAGGCTTCGAGTGTGTAAATGAAGAAGCGACTGCATTTGCAACACTTAAAAAGAAATAATCAGATTGTTTTCCGGTAATACGGAATAAATCAGAGCTAGAAGCTCAGTTTTTTTCATCAAAACAACGGAGAGGTCAAGCCCCGTCAGACTTTATTTTTCAGCTGTTAAATATCCATAAAACTCTAAATTTGAATTATGATGAGTTAAAATTGATTGATCACATAGTAATGCGACTAGAACCCCAAATAATGGATTATTTAGAAGTTCGAAACCCCACAACGAAAACTCAATTGATAGAGTTGGTAGACCGGTATGAGGAACGTCATAGCTGCAGGGAAAACCAGGGTTCGAGTAATAATTTTGCTAGACGAAGTTGGGATGTTAGTAGGAATCCTGAGGAAAGAAGGAATAATAGAAATTGGAGAGATACTGGTGTCGGAAATATTCAAAATGATCAAAGAGGACTAGGCAGGGGTGCGAATAATTTTTCTCGTCGTAATTATCAAAATCAAGGATTCGAGGGTGGAAATCGCTACAATCAGCCAAATCAGAGAACAGACCGGTATCAGAACCGTAGGATGGTGGTTAGGAAGGGTCCTAATGATGATTCAGCAAAGCAGAATTGGAGGCGTGTTGATTGCAATAGCGAAAGGCAAAGAAATGCCAATTTAAACTTTCAAAGAGATCGTATTGAGTCAAATCCTCCTAATAGAATTAGACTTAATTCAATGCGATTATCACCAGTTGAACTTCCGTATGTACCGATTCTTTTGCATGATACATTTCTAAAAGCGCTCTGGGATACAGGTGCGGAAAAGTCGTTTATTTCAGAAAAAACGTACCGGTCATATTTTTCTTTCTGTCCTATTAAAAAATCGTTAGCTGAAATAGTTACAGCTCAAGGGTCACAATGCAGAAATTTAGGCACAGTTGAGTTGAGAATTAAAATAAGAGAATTTTCGAAGTTATGGAAATTTCATGTGATTGCTGAGATGCAAGATCCATGCATCATAGGTGTTGATTTTATGTCACATGCAGGGATTACTTTTGATTTTGTTAAAAAATCGTTAATCATTCCGGATTCGCAAATTGAGAAATTGGCAATTTCGGACGAACCGGTACGGATAGATTTATTAAAGACTACGTTAAATACAGGGCAAAAACAAAAGTTGGCGAATTTTAATGTAGAATGGGAACATCACCCAGGAACGCAAAATTTAGTGGCTGATATGTTGTCTAGGAACCCGTTAGAAAGTAATGAAGAACCAAAGGTGTCTTGTGCGGTGATTAGATCGTTAGTACTATCGTCTAGAGAACAGTTGAGAGAGGAACAGAGAAATGACCCGGAGCTAGGTCACATCGTGAAGTTTTTGGAAAATCCGGACGATAGTTCCATTAATGAATCAATCTGCAGAAATTGGTCCCAAGACTTTAAATTGATAGACGGATTGCTATATTATGCAAAATATACAACCACACTAGGTGAATTAAGGGTATTTATACCTAAAACATTACGTAAAGATGTTATGCGAGAATTCCATGACTCGCCGATGGCAGGCCATTTAGGCAAAAAGAAAACCTACTTGAAATTAAAAGACGCGTGTTATTTCCCGTACATGAGGAAATACATTTATAAATATGTAGCAACCTGCGACCAATGCCAAAAAGTTAATTATAAAAACGGATTACCAGCTGGTCAATTAATTCCGATAGTAACGAATTTTCCGAATGAAATCGTATCTTTAGATTTATTAGGCCCATACCCTGCAACTAGTCCAGAACGCTATAGATTTATTTTAGTAATTACAGATAATTTTTCTAAATGGGTTGAAATAGTTCCCTTAAGGAAAGCTTCGGCTAAAGCAATCGCCAATGCATTTTTTGAGAATTATATTGCGCGTTATGGAGCTCCTGTAAAGTTAATTACCGATAACGGCCCCCAAATGATATCCGAAGTTTTTGAGCAAGTATGTCGCAGATTGCACATAAAACACGTTAAAACTGTGGTATATCGTCCACAAGCTAATCAAACAGAAAGAGTTAATCGCACTCTTTTAAAAATGATTTCGAGTTTTGTCGCGGATAATCACACTAACTGGGATCAATTTCTGCAAGAGTTCGGTTATGCGATTAGGACAGCAGTACATGAGACAACGGGTAAAACACCGGCGGAATTATTTTTAGGTCGAAATTTAATCACCCCTTTTCAGAATTTAGTTATGGTAACTGATGGATCAGATTTAGTTTGTGGGAACATAGAAAGGTTGTTTGAGGAGGCTAGAGTTCATACAAAGCGCCAGCAAGAGAAGTGGGCGAAATATTATAATAAAAAGAGGCGTGAAAATAATGTGAAAGTTGATGATCTAGTATTAGTTCAAACTCACCCGTTAAGTTCAAAATGTAAAAAAATAGTAGGTAAATTTATGCCAAAGTTTGAGGGCCCATATAAAGTTCTGAGTGTAAAAAATAATAATAATTTAGTAATATTAAAATTTAGTAAAAGAATAACGGTTAATGTGGACCAGGTGAGAATTTACTATCAAAGAGAAGACAGTGTTGCCGAGTCGGAAAGTGACACTAGTAGTGATCATGGTGCAGTGACATCAGTCAGGTCGGATGATGCACAGTCGACATTGGTGCAATCGGAGAATGATGGGGGTTGTCGTAAATGATTGAAATCAGGAAATGTAAATGGTAGTAGAGATATAGTTGCGAATAGACGCGATGGAGTGGAGGTGAGAAAAAAACGTGGACGGACGGAATCTGCTGTTTCTTCGGGGAGTGGTGTATGCAATTTTAGGAAAAGGAGACTTTTATACACTGAGAGAGAGAAAAGAGGAAGGCCAGACTCTTGGAAGGAAAACGTGCAAAAGAAGAAGAGACCAGAGTCCCAGGTGGATCGCGGGAAAAGAGGGATTTCCTCGTGAATGCCGTCTCATCCCTCCAGAAAGCGGTATAGAAAGGTGGAAGAAAATAGTTCTGAAAGAGCAGTTCCAGGACCATCCCACAGATTCAAGTACAACAGACCTCATCAGGAAAGGAGCTGTACATACAATCTTCGGAGCCGACGTCGAGTGGACAACAGCCAAGTTCCAGTTCTCACAAAGGAAAACAACGCCTCAGCAGGAGCATATCAACTTCAACGGACTCGATGGAAGAGGAGACCCAGAAGGTTGGAGCGCAGAGTGGACAACCCTAGGACAAGGTCATCCAGCACAGAGGCCATGGTTGGAGACAAAGCCTATGCAGATTGGATCTAAAGATTAGCCAGGTTGTATAATTCTAATTTGTTTATTTTTCCTCTGACAGACAGTTCGGAGTATTTTCCATGTGGGCTAGTCTAATATTTTTTTGTAAAATTAACGTACAAAAGTGTCACTGAGTTGTGTGCATTTTCATATCGGTTGAAAAGACTTTTGTATTTAATTTTTTTCCAAATTGTGGAAAAACATTTGTTGAATTGCAATTGTTTTGCTACACATTAAAGACGAGGCTTTATATGTGAGATTACTTGTATTGTTTGTTGTAATATATTCTATGTAAAAAATGTATATATTTTTGTGTGTAATTATTAAGATGTATAAGTAGTGTCTGGTTTCTGGGCGCGGCGTAATTAGGAATACTAACAAAAAACATTAACAGCGCAGCGTGATTGATTGGGAATTTTTTGAAAATGAAACCAGATAAAAGTTAAATTGTTATGAAACTATATATATATAATATAATGTATGCCATATTTTATGTCAATAAGGAAGTTGTATAAAAGTTCTGTGCATTTAATGTCATGTTTTAGAAAAATTGACAAGGTTTCCTTTCAGTGCAGCAGTCCCTGAACATAGTGATGAGATGAAAGTTTGATTTCGTACTAAGATATTATTGTAAAATTTTTTATATTTATTAGCACTTAAGTAAAGTGCATGATCAGGGTTTTTTCCTTGAAAGGTTTTCCCCTGATCTTCGCCCGAATGGGATGCACTGTAGGGAACGTATGTATAAGATCAATAAATTAGAGTGGAGTACCCCTTTGAGTAGTCATTTCTGTGTGTTAGTTTAATTAAAGTTTCTAATTAAGAGAGTTAAAACTTTCTACAAGTTCAGTATTTTCAGGCATTATAAAGTTCGTGAGTTAACTTTCTACAAGTTCAGAATTTTCAGGCATTATAAAGTTCGTAGTTAACTTTTCAAGTTCAGTATTTTTAGGCATTCTAGAGTAGTTAAAATTTTGTGCAGGTTCAGTGTTTTTCAGATGTTAGGTAAATTAAGCGAGTTCTTGCAGGTCGTTTAGACCTTCAATAAGTCACGCTTTTTTTCTCGGAGGGGGGTTGTGACGGGTGCTTACGCGTTTCACTAACCTTCTCTCAAATCTTTTAAATTGTATTTATTTTAACCAATCCCCGCTGAGAGCTAAAAGTGTGACTTATGCAAATAAGATAGTTTCGGGTTTAGCGAGTTCGAAAGAGATATAAAAGGGAGAAATGAAATGAAGAGAGAGGATGACTACGTGTTTTGATAGAGGAGTTAACTACGTGATTGATTAAGAAGGTGATTCTAGGAGATTAGTTTAACTAAGTGAAGTTTGTTAGTGAAGGAAGATTATTGAAAAAGATTCATTAATTCGGTTCGGGCGTAACTGAAGATATCAAGATTGAACCGCTCATAGATTCTACAAGTATTCAAGATCCTGTCTTAAAGAGATATCAGGTCTGTGATTTTATAGATTAGATTTAAATGCGTAGTTTGATTGTATGCGTTATTCCCCGTGGTATCAGTTAGTGTTCCGTCGTTCATAATTGAATTCTGATCT